>NMRB01001999.1:91281-113392 GCA_002633025.1 Notospermus geniculatus | reverse complement strand
TGTGTTTTTGGCAAAAGTTTGAAATTTGGCCAAAATATCATGTTTTTTTAATACTCACTTGTTCGGGTTGAAACTGGCACTGTTTTGAAGCCAGTCTGTTTCTGGACAATACAATTTTTTTAAATTCAAAATTGAGCAACTTTGTGACGATTTATGATGATTTTTCTGTGGAATAAAATCCCCGCAATTCCAGTTGACTCCAAGCCACATTTTATCAATACCCCGATCACGTGCCCTAATTCAGTAAGTCTATTGAAGGCCTATTCAAACCGGGGCCTATTCAAACATTTATGTTGATCCCAATAACAGGTTACGCAGGTGTTTATGACTGTCACAAGGCCTGCATCAATGGGAGTTGACCACGATTACCCAGTGCAACTTACACCGGTGTGTCAGTCACCAAGTTGGCCTATTGTGAGAGACACGATTCATAATTTCACAAGGGGCCTATTACTCCATGTCAGTCGCTCCTTTTGTGGTTGAGAGGCTAATAAATATTCACGACTGGGAAATGCTAAAACCCTGTGCCTTGAGTGCCTGGAACAAATGGCAAGAACTGGGAAAACCATTTTACAAAATCATCTGTAACTTTGCTTTAAATGGGAGTTTTAGCATTCCGAAAATCTTCATGTGTCAAGAAACAGATTGGCTTCAAAACAGTGCCAGTTTCAATCCGAACAAGTGATTATTAAAAAAAACATGATATTTTGGCCAAATTTCAAACTTTTGCCAAAAACACAGTTGTGTAATGATTTCAAGTTTTATGGTCTTAAAAGGTGTCCTAGTGGCCCTAGATTATGCGTATGAAAAGAAAAAGTGGCTATGAAAAATATTCATGGAGATATGCCGGAAAGTTAACTGGGCATTTATTTTTGACTAAGGGTGTACCTCCCTCTGTCATTAGACTATTATGTTCAACCCAGTGAGCACATGGTCCATGGACCATTTCATTCCAGGATATAGATTGATATGAAAATACATGTATATATCTGTGCTCCACCCCTCCTATACTTGATTTACTTGCACTGGGTCCCAAACCAGACAACACAAGTGAGAAGGAGCTCATTTGTGACCCTCCAGAGCAATTCGCTTATCTATTTTTGGTGTCGCTCAGAAGGTGAACCTCAACGAAGTAGCTTGTGATGGCCTCCTCCGTACTTACCAGGGCCAATAATGCTACAGCCTTGGCCCTGACGGAAAAATGAAATACAAATACAAAATGAACTAAGATGACACCAGGAGAGAATGGAAGAAATAGATCATTTCAGATTTCATAACAGGCAGACAATATTGAAACTGACAAACATTTGGTCTCAACCTGCCAAGCTAAGAGCGACATGCAACTGGTTTTGCCAGAGCGGGCCACGAAGTCTATGCTTGGTTTGAAGCAAGCATTTGCAACAAGTAGTGCCAAACAAAGGCCATTGGTTAAAAAATCAGTGATCTTTGAAAATCCAAACGTCATCTCAGGGCATCTACCCGTTCCTCATCTCACCCCAGTGATTATTCTATGATCAAAGCTAGCTGATCCATTCCGGTATCAGAAATGAGATATTTCCCCATATGGCTGAATCTGAGATTGCCACATATCAGACTTTAATCAAAACTACAGAGAAGATATTACATCTTTCTGAAATGACATTTGGATATGTCGAGAACCTTGGCAAAAAATTATACTTAATAGCCGTCCTCTGTTATCAAGATGGAATTGTTCGCCACACCCCTGAGTTTTCTGATCCGACATGTTGCTATTTTAAGTTCTGTTAGATTATAGGTTCAAGAATATGTTGTGTTCCTGGCTGATGTATGCATGTTCAAAGCAACATGAGACGAGGTGAACTGGTACTCTGCGCTGAGAATTTCTCACGTCAAGTAACATAAAAGTACAGCGGCGAGTCCTTTGTAATGTCAATGGTATGATAGGCAGTGAGTGCTTCTAGTCATCCTCTTTATGCCCCCATCACACTGAGCTCGTTCTCAGTATGCTTGAAAATGTTGCCGAACGGACTCAAAGTGTGTGCGAACGGAGTGGACGTATAGTGTCAGCTTTTTACAGTCTTTTTACGAACTTCATGGACGGGCTCGGACGGGAAGGGTGCTCCTGCACTTCGAGACATTATTTGGCCAATTGCACATTCTAGCCCATTTTACGATAGGACGGGACAGGACGTTTTGAGAACTACTTCAGTGTGACAGTACCCTTAACTGCGAATGGTTTGGTTAGTGTTTGACTTCAGTAAGCATCTCAACACAACACAAACTGTGATAGCAATCCATGAGCCATTTAGGTGATGGAATTCCAGCTGAAGCCGCTTTCCATGCACACTGAGTGGTAAAGTGTCCGATTTAGCAGAAATTTTTCCAGGGTCTTGTCTGGTAGTTTGGAAGCTGCATGGTCATTTTCCCATGCATGCCAGGGATGGAGATCACTTCGTCTCTCTTTGTTGGTGTAAAGAACAGAAATACATTAGGTGTCGCGTTGACTGGGCAGCTAATGGCAACTTCCTTTATGGCACATTTAAAGGTTACTGATATCTTATTCTCTGGCGAAATGGTAATGTCTTGGGAGGTCATTCGGAGGTTTTATTGTGGCGGGAACTTTCATCAATCATCGGCTATTATTCTAGCACAAAAAAATCTCAGTCGTGATCAGCTGCTGAGGTGCATGCCGAGTTCCTGCGTAAAGACATGGTCGTATCTCCATAATTTATTCGACCTTTCCCGATTCAGAAACTGATTGATTTCTTAGCAGTCCGTATCAGATGATGCTATTCAGGGTGTGGGATGTTCATGTTTGTTGAATACGGCTCCTATAGATGCAACGAGCTGGGAAGCTAATGCCAAGGTCCGTGAATGCTGTGCTAGTGGCTATAAGCACGGCAATTTTCTGAAAGAGTTCGCTTTGATTGCTAATTACATGTCTGAGCCATGTTGTTGTCATAATTGGCTATATTAGTATACAATTTCAAAGGAATATTCTACTATGAAAAAAATTCCATGATGTTTTTAGCATAACATTTTCTTCTTGACTTTTGCTATTTTATCCACCAGGTTGCTAGCACTTTAGTTGCTAGCGATAGTTTTATAGGAGTTACTGATGTAATAGGAAGTGCCAATTACAGGGTATCTCATGGAAATGCCATCACTGGTATCTTAAGCCAGGCGTACATTACACTTGCGACTGGGAGTAACTGATCTGATCAGTCGCTGGTGATGTACGCGCTGCGTGCACATCGCAAATTCAGCAACCCAGTAAAACTAGGAGGTTCCAATCAGTTGACTTATCCTGACCGTGTAGATCACACTTGTGACTGGCGGCAACTCAGGTAACATCTGGGGCGTTGAGACTCGGTTTCGTTCAGAAATTTGCACTGATCAGTCGCAAGCTCGCATACATCGCAGCGACTGAACGAAACTGTGTACAACTAGTCCCTAGAAAGTTGAACATGTCCAACTGGCGGCGACTGGCAAAATCTCAGTTCCAACGAGTTGCAAAGGTGCATACATCGACCATTTCTGGTGACTAATCAGTCGCCTCCAGTTCCAGCTAGATCCTCAGTCGCCAGTAGCTCAGTGGCGACTAGTTGTCTCCAGTCGCAAGTGTGATGTACGCTAGGCTTTAGGAACTACTGTTGTAGAGTGTCTCTGGCAATGATGTCACTTACAAGGACAAGGTATCTCTGGAAATGATGTCACAAGGTATCTTTGGAAATGATGTCACAAGATATCTCAGGAAATGCCATCACAAGGTATCTCTGGAAATGATGTCACAAGGTATCTTTGGANACTGCCCAACCAATCAGGTCGACAGCTAATGGTAGACTATCACCAGACGCAATATGACGTTCAAACACCGCAAAATAAGGCCGTAAACGTCAAGTAAAGCTTGATTACGTCATACAAATGCCTTGGAAAACTGGTGTGAAAATAGGGGTCCATATGGCCGCAGCTAGCGCTCCAAGCGGCTCCATAGCGAACCAAAAAATGATGTCACAAGATATCTCAGGAAATGCCATCACAGGGTATCTCTGGAAATGTCTTCACTAGGTATCTCAGGAAATGATATCACCAGCTCTATCAGGAAACGCGGTCATAGGGTATCACAGGAAACTTCTTTGCCTGTCATCTCTCTGAGTTTGGGGACAATGGCTTCAATTCCCACTTTGACCCATTCCTTAGCTTCAGTTGAAATTCCCAGGAAGGAGTCCCTACCCTCTTCATCCAGCATTCGTCCAGCCAGAATAGGAGCAGTCAGCCGCGCATATTGCTAACAGATGGCAGCACAGTCTTAGCGGACCAAATGTACAGGAAATCTATTATGATCGCTGCTCGATCGATAATGACTGGGTCCGCTAGATGCATTGAATTGGGCCCTAGTGACACCTAGTGGTCAACTCGCTGACAGCTCCTATTAGGAACATCATGTGACCTCTTGGGGAATTTATGCTAGCAAAACCATTTCGATTGGGTTAAATTAGTCGATTGCCTAAGTTAATGGTTGTTGATTGAGGCTAATTGACAGGAGGCACTCTCACCATTTCCATATGAATCAATCCAAGTCCAAGATGTCTACTACCTGCACTATTAATGGTTTCAGTGTTGCTATGGGTTTTTTTCGATATAACGATTTTTACGTGCCTGCTACATTGATCAGTTTTCCGCATGGACGCCTTGGCTGATTGTGCCGCAGGGCAAAACTAATCTTCGTATTGGTGACTTTTTTTTCACAATAACAATTGGTGATGTTAGAAACAAAACAACTTTTATGAGTATTTTAACTGATTCCCCACTATTGATGAGATGTTCTATCAATGGGATACCGCGTGACAGTTTTTCCCAACAGGTCGGCGCAGTGAGCTATGTGCCCACAGTGACGTTGTTGACGTCATTACTGTTGACATTGTTGTGTCATGAAAAAGTGATCTGTAAGCTTACATTTTCTACAGGAATAATGCAGCAAAAACATTGCTCTCATCACCAACCTTTCATTTTAAGGAAAAAAGCAATAGGGTTAAGAAATGTTCATCTGCTACAGGAAAATTAATGTAAGGTTTACTGCTGGGCGACAAACACAAATGGGGTTACCAGAAATAAATGGAAACAAACTTCAGGCAATC
Source organism: Notospermus geniculatus (assembly GCA_002633025.1). Classification (NCBI taxonomy): domain Eukaryota; kingdom Metazoa; phylum Nemertea; class Pilidiophora; order Heteronemertea; family Lineidae; genus Notospermus; species Notospermus geniculatus. Next base: position 108,275 of record NMRB01001999.1, on the reverse strand, counting down.
GCAGCGCCACGTCGTGACGTTAGTTCTGCAGGTACCCCATTCTAAGGAAGTCTTCCTTCCTGTTTCATAAAGTGACTAAGCTAATGGTACCATGAACTTCAATGCATTTTCCATTTGGCTTAAAGTCACTTTATGAAACAGGCCCCAGATCTTCTTGCAGCCCGTGTTTGCTGTATAATCACAGATGGAACTACCATCAATCTTGTAGCAGATTTCCCTCGACAATCTCGCCTGTGTCATAGATTGATGCCACAAGAGTAACACAGCAATCACAGCCTGGTTTCTCCACTATTCAAAAAATGCAGCTTTTGCAAAAGAATAGCCAATTTTCCAGCATTTGTCAGAAAAATGGTAGAATGGTTCTCTGGAAAAAGTTGTGGTGAAAATGGCCAAAAATGCTGATAGTGGGAACTAACTTAAGAAAAAATGCTGAATGTGTTTATTGTATGTTGAAATTCAGCTTTCACATTATTATCATGCACACTTGTTAGTCACATTAATAATTTAGTTGATTTGCTGCAACAGTACAAGACCAACAAACAGATAATTTTATGGCAATAAAACGATATTGCTTTCCACGATATGGTATTATGGTTGTCCCTGGAGTGATTCTAAATGTATAGGCACACTTAGGAAAAACAGCCGCTGTACTCCATGCACTTTGATACAAGTGAAGGTTGCATGGAAAAAAGTCACTTTCATTCAAGGTATCACGCTTCCCTACTGTGTTCTCACCTATAACCTTTATTATATTGGTGCTCTAATGTCAATTCATTTTGCTGAATATAACTTCGACAAATACGGGTAAACGTAGTGGTATACCAGGGGCAGATCCAGGTTTCTGGTAAAGGGAGGCACAGAAGGCCACAGGTGGACCAATGAAGGCAAGCACCGAAGAAGGCGAGCCCCCAGATGAAGACGAGCCCCCACTACTTTGAAATCTAGAAGGCCGCTAGTGCGATTTCCCAGCATCTGAGGGACAAATTACAAGGCAATTCTAGGGCACTTTGAAAAAGGGCAGTTTTTCTAACGTCACCGAAAAATAGGGGGGCATGGGCCGGGTGTGCCCCCTGGATCCATGCCTGTATACCGTTCTCTGTAGTGTCTGTCACTACAGCCTACTCTGTGTCTAAAAGGATTTCCCTCTCGGGAGCAATCCTCGGCTGTTACATGCGTATTGTACATTAACGCTATGCTGTAGAAGATCATTCATACATGTCATATGTTGTCTGACTTGATCTCGAGATCGCTTATTCATAATTTGTTCATAATTCACATCATTGTGTCCTGCTTAGACGGGGTGATTTTGCCTGGGGTCAGTTTGATGTCATATGGCTTGTTCTGATTCTCGTGAGTGGACATCTTAAGTGTTGTTTTGGGGTAGTATGGTTGACCGGTGCGACCTGATGCGATGTTCACAAACACTTTTGTCACATTCATCTATTAATATTATGATTTAATGTAATTACTCGTACATGTAAATGGTGTTCATGCTGGGTGTCAAAAAGTCATGTTCGTCCTCTGATTTGGTGTCCTGAGTAGAGTGGTTATGATAGAGTGTCATAAAACCAAGCACATCTGAAGTAGGCCTATTCTGTGATTCAATTTGCTTTAAATCATTTTAGGCACAGTGCTATTACAAGGTTACCAATTTCGAGGGCTGCAGTCATCCTCTTCTCTGCCTCTGCATCAGCAATATCAAAGGAGAAGAGATTCTGGTGGACCCTGCCATCCATGATACACGTTGAGATTCTGTTACACTTAATACCTGGTATCATTGTTTCTCTGAGCCTGTACCTCTTTCAGTGTAGTCTCAGCCAGATTCTGTCACATTACCTGTATTGGTGTTACTCTGAGTCTGATTCGGTCACACTTACCTCTTTCAGTGTTGCTCTGAGCCTGATTCTGTCACATCACGAGCCTGATTCTTTCACACTTACCTCCATCAATTTGCTCTGAACCTGATTCTCTCACACTAACCTGTATCAGTGTTGCTCTCAGCCTGATTCTCTCACACTTAATACCTGTATCAGTGTTGCTCTGAGCCTGATTATCTCACACTTACCTATATCAGTGTTGCTCTGAGCCTGATTCTGTCACAAGAACCTGATTCTGTCACAGTTACCTGTATCACTGTTGCTCTGAGCCTGATTCTGTCACACTTACCTGTATCAGTGTTGCTCTGAGCCTGATTCTGTCACACGTAACTGATTCTGTCATACTTACCTGTATCACTGTTGCTCAGAGTCTGATTCTGTCACATTACCTGTATCAGTGTTGCTGGGAGCTTGATTTTCTCACTCGTCCCTGTGAATTGACATACCCTCTTTCTTTCTAAGCAAAACAACATTGCCACTGATGCAGTAGCCTTGGAAGAATTGTTACTGTATCAGGTAACATCAGAGGTACATGTATATACCACTGATTTCTAACCACACAACCACAAACAGGGCCTCTACCTGGGAAACTACAGAAAAAGTTAATGAAAATATATTTCAGTGAGGTTCAAAAACAGGTGAAAATTCTCTAGTGATAGATGGAGTAAACCTCTGATAATCATGGACCCATTCATTTTGTGGTTGAAACGTAAAGAGGCCTGGTGTGGGCTGTCCTACAGTATTGATTGTAGGCCTACACACACATTTCATTGTCTGTGCCTGTTGGATATGTTATTCATGACCAACTCAGTCCAGGTGTGTCAAAATCCGTACCAAAAGGCAGTAGGTAGACTACTGCCTGGCAGTATAGTCTGTTTACTGCATTTCACTACTGTATGACTACTGTTGTTCTACTGCAAAACTACTGCCTGCTGGTAGGGGAAAGTGGGTGGTTAAAAAATGGAAACTTCCCATTTAAATATAAAAATAGAGTGGTTTACATGTCCTACGTGGAACAAATCAGGGTTCTTTCCAAAAATATTTCTATTGGACAACCAGAAAACCAGACAGATTAGATGCGGTCTTGCAAGGTTGCAGCACACTTGGTGTCATCTCCGGTATTTTGGCATGCTGCCAGGTGTAGATCTCTAAACAAATATCGTAAATCTAGTGTGCACTCTCACTGGAGTCAGGCATTGATGTCGTGGTGCCTGGAAAGCACCCCGGTTAGTGTTTAGTGTGTGGGGCCTGGAAAGCAAGTTACCGTATTTTTCGGACTATAAGGCGCGGCTTTTTTTCATGAAGAAGGGTCTAAATTGGGGGTGCGCCTTATAGGGTGGTGCGCCTTATCTGCAGATAGAGTCCGAAAATTTGATCAGGAAGTGTCACAATAAGCTAATTCGCTTGTCACAACAAGCTAATTAATCATACAACCAGGTCAGTTTGATGCATAACATTGCTGTGGTTCACCTGATGACTGCGTCTTATAGGGAGGTGCGTCTTATAGGGCAGTGCGTCTTATGTATGGATTTCGTCAAGGGTTTAGGGTGAAATTAGGGGGTGCGCCTTATAGTCAGGTGCGCCCTATAGTCGCGAAAATACGGTAGTGTCTAATGTGTGGTGCCTGGGAAGCACCCCAGTTAGTGTCTAGTGTGTGGTGCCTGGAAAGCACCCCAGTGAGTTAGTGTCTAATGTGTGGTGCATGGAAAGCACCCCGGTTAGTGTCTAGTGTGTGGTTCCTGGAAAGCAGCCCAGTTAGTGTCTAGTGCATGGTGCCTGGAAAGCACCCCAGTTAGTGTCTAGTGCGTGGTGCCTGGAGAGCACCCCGGTTAGTGTCTGGTGTGTGGTGCAGACCTCAATCCTGTTAGATACAGAACAGCTGAGAACAGTATTCATGATACTTGCAGGTTGTGTTGTGGGAGTTGTTTTGTTTTTAAGCGACTTGAAACCTGTATCTCTTTTGATTTACAATAGGCTATTTTTAGGTAGAAATAACTGTGCTACCACTACCAGGTTGTTGCATTCTAGTGTCTGAAATAACAATATGAAAACACAGGCGTAGAGATCGGAATCTCTCTTTGTTTAGATAACGAACAATTTATGCTCATTTGGCGGTGTTTCCTGACTAGCTAATTGATGTAGTTTCATTTCGCGTATTTCTTCCTCACCGCAAACTATCCACTCAACGTTCCCCACAAGGTGTTTGTGAGGGTGGGCCGCCCANAGAACTATAACTAAAAAAATCTCTGATCGGGATGAATTACAGGTGTATAAATTACAGGTGCTTCAAAGAGACTAATATGCCCCACCCTGCGGCTAAACCATCTTGGCCTAGCGCATGTTTTCAGTTCTTCATTAAAATGTTTAGTCGAGAGTCCCAACTTTGGCCTTAAATCTCCATCTCCTTGTGGAATTTGTTTACATTCTTGTGAGGTTAAACATATCATGTAGGACCAAGTTTTTGATGTAGATACCTACAAAGATACCTGAGTGTAATGCTTGTTTGGTAACTTTTACCAGACTGATTTTCTGTGATGGTTGACTTCCCTAGATAGGGCAAATTTTGGAGTGATCGTTGACATTTCGTCAGCATCAATCATGCCTCAAATGTGCACCGGTGTTGAGGCACTTCTGCACTTCTAAATGTTGAGGCACTTCTGCACAGTAAAGATCAGGTATGCATCATTCATGCATCAAGCATGCATCAGGTCTGCCTCTGTGTTTAACGCATGTGCATCAGATATGCTGCAGAAACTTGACACAGTCTAAAAAAATTTCATCATCTGCTACATGATGATGTAATTTACTGCCGGGCAACCAACACAAATGGTTTATTTTCATGCCAGAAATAAATGGAAATAACTTTAGAAAAAAGAGACTTCGGTCACAGCGCTACATTGTGACGTTAGTTTGCGGGTTGCCCGTTGGACTGGATGATGGGTTAAGTTGGCTTCAGTCATTGATTAAGTTGGTAACTCACCTTCTTCTTCTTCAGGTTGCCCACTAATGCAAAAAATGCAATGTCAGCAAAAATATGTATCCCTCAATTAAAAAAGTTTACGAAATTATTTTCTCAAAATTTTTCCATCTGTTTATCTTTACAGGTAATATAGACTACTCATGCCCAGCAAGTAGCAGCTGTGAAATCAATAAACAGAGACGAAAGGCATGTCAATCATGTCGATTTCAAAAATGTCTACGCGTTGGCATGTTGAAAGAAGGTAAGTTTGAAATAGCTCATGTCAGGGTTGGCGATATAATCAGTTCTCTGAGCCAAAGTTAAAGAAAATTCCGATTGCTTATGTCAGCTCTGTTCTTTGTTAAGGATTTTCAACTGAAAATTGAAAAAAGTGGAAAATTTCAGCCATTTTGAGGCCGCTTGGTCGATTCCGAAAAAAAGAAAATGTGACCCGCCACAGCAAAATGGGCCGGAATGCGCACAGAAGAGGGCCCAACATGTCCAGGATGACACCAACGGATTGTTGATTTCAGGATTGTCTGCCCATTGTGAAATTTGACTTTGTCGGTTGATGTAATTGTTGTCGTGTTCGGTGTTCTTCTGTGAGCATTCCGACTCATTTTGTTGTGCAAATGGTAATGGTGACATTGGGTGTTGCTTTTGCACCAAGTTGCACAGACTTGGTTCAGCAAAGGAACTTCTATGAATTGGCTTTTGTTTCCACTAAATTGCTTTGTTGTTGCTTCAAGGTCAGTTTTAATTCGTCAAATACAGATAAATTGGTTGACATCCTTTGGCAACTAAAAACATCATTTTCAATTTCAGGTGTCCGCCTTGACCGTGTACGTGGTGGCCGCCAAAAATATCATCATAGAATTGTTGAAAATCACCACGGAGCGTATTATCCACTGCCGAGCCTTGCCCCGAAGCGGCGGGCTACAGAGGGTAAGATACAGAGTAAGAAACCAAGTTATATCAAATAGAAGTTCAGGGTGTTGGTTTCTTTCTCGGTTTGATTTCCTTTCATTAACTTCTTGCACCAGTACATCGATGGGAATTTAGTTCAAGGGACAAGTGCCAACAGTTTGTTGCTGATCATTCTCAAGGGAAGAGAATTGAAGACTGTGGTGATTTCCTGTCTGACATTGACATCGAAATTCATGGCCATTCCATGTTTCTCTTGCATCTGGCTCCATCAGTTGGGACATAACTTCCAGTACTAACCATGTTGTAATACTCTCTGATCATCTAAAACGTGTGCATACTTCTTTAACAAGTTTGAATAGGTTCTTACACATGAACAGTTTAAAAATACGTTTGATTTGAGTTTCAGCCCATGTATCTGATGATCTTGCTTAAACACTCTGGGCTGATTTCACAAAGGGTGTTTGAGACTCAGACACGTGCAACTTCGTCAAATGCATGGTGGATGTGCGTGTATTTAGTGAAGTTACACGCGTCTAAGTCTTAAACACCCTTTGTGAAATCGGCCCTATGAGAGACTATGAGAGTGCTTTGAGACTGTGTTACTATGGAAAGCACTATGTAAAACCCTCGCATAAACGTGCCAGTTATAGCGTGATTTAAACTCTGGTTAATTCAATCCAGTGTAGACAACCCTTTCATATTCGTTATGCCGAGATCATAACCTGTAATTCCTTTGCAATCATTGAATTATTTGGTAGGTTATATACTTTCTCTGTTATAAACTTCATCTCAACTAGACCTTTCACCACGGAGAGTTGTTAATGATGATCATCACGAGGGTACAAGTTCAGACATCAGAATTTTTATGTGACTTTACATCTGAAATAAGTCCTACAAAAGCGTAAGCGGGAATAACAGGCCTGAATGTCAAGAACCACTTGTGAGAGACATCTTTTGTGCAACACGTGTGATTCTTTAGAAAAGGCGGGCCATTATGTATTGTCAAAAATTGCGATTGAGTAGTGACTAGTAAAAATGTTCTTTGATACCCATTCTACTTGCCGTCAATCGGTTATTTTTTGTACCTCATAAGTCATTTCATACCTGAATGCTTCCGTTCTAATAGAATCATGTCCCAGATCTAGGCCTAGTATTAATGAATTTGATAGCATTCATTTTGTCGATGGTACCTTTGAATTTTTGCACTATCACAGGCCTTTATTTGAGGTACCGGTACTTTGCTATGATCAGTGAATTACGGATGAATTTATGAGAGAGCCATGAGATAAAATACCCATAAAAGAAAAATACCCTTCATCGTGGTTTTGTCACACTCACAGTATGTGGAACACCCCAGTATTAAAGGAGCATGGTATTGGATCTCAAACGCGTTATTTGACTGCCGATGTAGAGGGAGCCACCAAGCGGCAGTAAGACAAACTACAAAAAATGCATTACAAAATGTACGTAGTAAATCGGGTCAATTCGCCAACAACGGAGTTAGTCCGTGGTTTGGAGAGTGGCGCGGTGGCGCCGGCTGTCGAGAAAAAGTGGCAATACTGTGGTCTTTTAACTCATCGTAAATGTCTCGTTTCAGAAAACAAACTTCTGCAGACGTTACTGAACAATGAGAGTCAGGTGATCAACGTGACTGCCGATCCCGATGACGACATGCCAGTCGATAAGCTCAAGTATTACATCACACTCTCACGACTGGCGGATCGGGAACTCGTTAATATGATCAGCTGGGCAAAGCAGTTTCCAGGTTGGTTGAAAAATAGACGATATCACTCCAAAAGAGTGCAGCACGTGACGTCCCGCACGTCATTTCATGATGTCTTGACGTGGGACGAAAATAACCCAAATTGTTTCCCGACGTCATGATCGCTGAAACAACTGGATTTTTTTCAAGTCACGTCATGGCGTTCAGAAATGGCGTGCCGGTCATCATGGCGCTGCCCCGTCAGGTGCTGCACTCTTTTGGAGTGATAGTCTATTGGAAAATGCCTATGGATAACCCATTCACTACCAGTGATCTCAAAAGTAGCAGGTTAGAGTCAGCAAATCACCTGCTGTCCAGGCACTTTTACCTGTCTGCTTTGCTCATTACGTAAGGGTATCCTATCTGTAATGCACAGGGACGAAGTCACATGTACCCTGCTACTTTATCAAGAAATACCCCCTTCTGCAAAATCGTTTAGGCCTCTGCAGACAAAGGTACATTTGTCAGTTTGGAAAGCAAACGTTAGTTTATAAAGCAACGTTCTGTTCGTTGGTGTAGTTATAAATTTTGAATGAGAATTATACCGTAGTATGTTCCGCAGGACATGAATACATAATCTTGACTTATTTCACCTATTATACCTCGAATCGTACAAAACTGGTTGAATAAAAGGTGCATTTCTGTCACACCAGGCGGTTCTTACGTACTGCTTACATGCAGCAGACGTATTGGTACAAAATGACGTCTGCTTCAAGAAGGCCGTAACAATTAGACCCAATGGGGGGCCCACTCTTTGACCTATTAAGTAAAGTATACCTATGAGAGTGACAAAGAGGTCTTTGGTGTTTTTTGTGAAATTTGAACTATAGAAAAAAGATGTAGGTGTATTTCACGTTTCCGTGCTGACGTTGCCTCAGGTAGGCCTTGATTAAAAAATCTGTTTGATCTATTCAAATCCTGTCGTAAGCCGAGTTGAGCCCAGACGTATGTGCCTCCAGGGTTGGTGTTAACTTTGTTGACCGACTGGTGTATGCATGAAGCATGTGTGCTAACTACAAACAAGATTGGACTCATGAGAATTTCTTATGAAATGCAAGACGTTCTGCTGTAAACTCGGAAAATGAAAAAGAACACTTTGTTGTTCTATTTTCGACCTCCTGCTGCTGAAGCTTTCAACTTTGTAACGTAATCACATGCAGGGAACACAAAATACCCACAAAAACATGCACTCGTGAAGAGAGTTGTCTTCACGATCACATTAAAATCTGACCAAGAAGGCAGAATATGACTTTTGAGGGGTCATCACACTTTCAATGAATGTGATGCCGTCGTAAGAGAGGAACCAGTCTATGGTGACCGCAGCGCCATCTTCACGACTTCAGCACACATGGATGAACTAAAAATACACGTTTGCCTGAAGATGGCATTTCAATCGCTCAGTTTGAACCAATTAGCGATGGAGCATTCATTACCCATGTTACCAGATGTGTGGGTCTGGGTGACTTGATTTTGGCACGCGGTGGAGAATTCTAAGCATGAAGAATGGATGCGTCTGTGATAAAATTGTGGGTCAACGTGTCAAATTTAAAGGAGTGAGTTGTATATGCGTCCCATTGTATTTGGGGCGTCAACTAATAAAATTAAGCTGCGTCAGTTTGACTTAGGGGGCTTCTTGGTCGTGCGTCAGATGATGGATTCATGCGTATTTGATCCGGGAGCTCGGGTTACCAAAAACCCTGCTTATCGACAGTGCATATTTTCTTCAAGCACTCCGGTTTCCTCCTGTCCACTAATTCGTTCCATGTTTCTGGTGAGCTAATATATATAGGCCTAATGCCCTACATGTATTTGGCAATCAGGTCTCAATTCAATATTTTTCCCCTCGGAGCTTCTCTAACAACCAAATGTCAGCCGTTCTACTCTTTTCCATTTTACAGGCTTTACAACGTTATCATTGTCCGACCAAATGAACCTGCTCCAGAATGCCTGGATGGAAATCTTCAGCCTAAACATCTGCTATCGCTCCGTGCCATTCAAGGGAACCTTATGTTTTGCCAACGATTTCAAACTAACCGAAGATGAGGCACGGGAATACAAAGTGCCGATAGAACTCGATGAATTGTCTAGAAATATATGCAAGAAACTAACATCTATGTCCTATACAAAGGAGGAGCATGCTCTCATGAAGGGCCTTGTATTATTTAATGCAGGTAAAGTAGCCTCTAAGTGTGTGTGTGGTCTGTATTCCTAATAGAGATGCAATGTAGTGTTCAGGAATCAGCCAACCTTTGCCGCTTAGGTAACAGATGCTGCGCATTCCACATGTCACTGACATTGACATATTAACCTGTTAACTGCGTAGGACGTCATATATTACATCCTCAAGGCCCGGGATTTTCAAACAGGGTGGAAGTGAAATTCACGAAACAGGGTGGTGTAATAGAAAATGCATTGCAGGTTACATTTTTATGCCCCCGACTTCCGAAAAAGTCGGGGGCATTATGTCGTGGCGCGTGCGTCGGTGTCGGTGTCGGTGTCGTCGTCGGTGTCGTCGTCGGTGTCGGTGTCCGTTAACATTTGGTTTCCGTCAATTAGCTTCAGAACGCTTTGACCGATCAACCTGAATTTTTTTGTGAGGGTTGGTCTCTATGAGGGGACGGTTCCTTTCGATGACCAGCTCCGCCGCCCATCCAAGATGGCGGCTATGGTCGCCAGCGTGAAATCGGTTTCCGTCGATTAACTTCAGAACGCTTTGACCGATCAACCTGAATTTTTTTGTGAGGGTTGGTCTCTATGAGGGGACAGTTCCTTTCGAATACCAGCTCCGCCGCCCATCCAAGATGGCGGCTATGGTGGCCAGCGTGAAATCGGTTTCCGTCGATTAACTTGAGAATGCTTTGCGCAGTCAACCTAAATTTTTTGTGAGGGTTGGTCTCTATAAGGGGACGGTTCCTTTCGACGACCAGCTCAGCCACCCATCCAAGATGGCGGCTATGGTGGCCATCTTGAAATTGGCTTCCATTGATTAACATGAGAACACTTTGCACAATCAACCTGAATTTTTTTGTGAGGGTTTGCATCTATGAGGGGAAGGTTCCTTTCGATGACCAGCTCTGCCGTCCATCCAAGATGGCAGCTGTGGTGGCCATCTTGAAATTGAGTTTCCGTCAATTAATTTCAGATTGGTTCACCCACAAACAACATACCAGTCGGGGGCATATGCCACGCTCTGCGTTGCTCTTGTTTAACAGGGTGGTAAAAATTTGAACAGGGTGGTAAAATGACTTCTGAATTTTGAACACGGTGGTACCACCCTGTGAAACTGGCCTGGCTAGAACACTGCTACCAAACATGGATGATAAAATGACAGTAGTGATGAAGAGCCAGTCAAGCAGCTGTTAACAGATTTTATGAATGCAACGCAACTGTATTGACTGATAACCCATGGAGAATCAAGTGGTATTGACTCGTGGGAAAAGATTCGATTCTTGGTGTCCTCATTATTTGAAAAAACTGGCTCATTCCTGCTGCATTATAAGTAGGTTAGGGCCTTGTAGTTTTTAATCAATGTTCAATCAACTTGATCAGCACAACTTTTAGGCCACATTTGGCAGTCTTTAATGCTGCCATCTGCACTGTTAGGGTTGTAGGAAAATTTGAATAAGTGGGCCAACATAAAGGTGCTGCTCCACATGCGAGTTTTTTCGTGCAACTTGGCTTGCAACTCAACCAAAGAAAACAAATGGACAATCGTTTGTGTCATTGGTGAAAATTTTTTGAGAAAGGTAGTTGTTATCAACCATCTGAAGAATGTTTCTTCGAACTTTTTCCAATTCCTTCGCAAGGATTATAGAAATCTTTTAGCAGAAGATATGCCTACTGTAAACCATGAAATTTTCGCGAGCGTTTTATTATCGCAATTTTCGCGATGAGGGGGTCAAAACGCGAACTTAAATCGCGCGAAAATCGCTGGGTCTTTAAAATTTCTGAAGCCCAAGGCCCATTATCGCGAAATTTATTCTTGGCGAATTTGTGAAGTACGAAAATCGGGAACAATTAGCGCTGCGAAAATTTTACGGTTTACAGTATTCAAACCTGCAGGCAGAGATGAGTTTGGCATCAGATATCTCAATTTCTAGAATCTGTTGCTGTGATTGTAGTTCCATCTGTGGAGAACACTATATAACATAAATATGTTATGTAGAACACTACATAACATAAATATGTTATGTAATGTATGTAATGTCAATATTGATGATTTTATCTTCATTCCAGATGCCAAAAACCTTGACAACTACGAGGGCATCCAGAGAATCCAGGACCAAGTTCATGATTGTCTTATAGACTATGTCAACTCTAATTACGGTGACCAAAAACGCCTCGGGCACCTCCTCATGATTCTCCCATTGGTCAAGCAGCAGAAACTAATCGCTCGAAGTTTTTGGGCAGACGTTAAACAAGATGGCCGTGTACGAATGCAGAAGTTAGTCTCAGAGATGTTGGATTCTATATTGGCTGGGCCGATCATTGTGTGAAGTCTTGGTAATGGACACCGTGTCCTCTAATACCGGATGACTATTGAACAACATCGTTCTAGGTAACATCGTGTATTGCGTCGGACTATCTACATCCTGTGCCATCTGTGGCATTTAGTCATGCATTCTTTGATCAATAGGTGGCGCTGTTAGCATCCCGTCACATCCTGTTCTCACTGTTGTTGATACATCACTCACCAAATAAATAGCCAGAAGGTCAGTGTAAAAAAATCCACGGGGTTCACGTCGGACCCACGTGGGTCCAATCTGTAGAAGACATGTGTCAGATATGTGATTTCTCAAATGGTCTGAGTTTACAGGAGTTGGGAGTCGCAGTTCTGCTGAAGGCGACCTCAAGCCTGGTAACTCAAGGTCATGTGACATTTTTACCCCCATTCGCCTCTCAGGGCTTATTAGACCACGTTAACGTTTGTTTTGGTCTAATCCGATTATGCTTTGCCTGTGTTATCCACCTCAGGACTTCATGGCAGACGTTGTTTTCATCACCACACTGTCATCCTCCCACAGCAGGGCTTTGGTCTCGTTCCTCTTCATACACTCGCAGAATGGATGAAGAGGAACGAGGTAAAAACCCCTGCTGTGGGAGGATGCCACACTGTATGTTAATGTTCGTCACAACACTGTGTGTAGTGTTTTCTTAACCGTTACTGTTTATGCTTTCTGTTGACTGTGTCTGAGCAGACGACATGTTCTGCTGATGTTAATGATCGTCTGTTTGATTCACGATGACTAGTTTTCACTCTCTGATTAGTGGAGAGGTTCAGTGGAATTATGGACGTGATTATTGGTTGTAAATCAAGGGTACTGATTTCTTCTTCAACTGCAAATCTGCTGGCAATCGCCAAAGGCAAACTCATTCCCTGGTAAGATATTAGTGAGGTTTCGCAAATCTAACGAAACACGGAAGTACGAAATACGAAATTGGACTTCAGGAGATGGTAGGTACCACAAACATCGCCTGCTGCAAGAGCATCTTTTAGCTTATAACTTTAGACCGATAGACCGTTACTGTGTACGATATACATGTACGATACACATTAAACTTTGAAATTTATCTTTCGTTTCCACTTCGTATCTACGAAGTGGAAATATAAAAAATCAAGATACACCATAACTCTCTGGGTCTTACATGATATAATAAAAGAAGTCGTCCTCCAGAAATTACGCAAATTTTCGACCCCAACCGGGGTCTTCTTCAGGCTGGCACTTTCAAGTCAAGCTACCAGAAGTGTAATGAGCTGGATCCCAACATGAAAACAGGGTTGGACGTACCAATACATTTTTTAGCCAGAGTAAAGAAAATCCCTATTGTTCAATAGTGTGTTCAATAGGGATTTTCTTTACTTTGGCTAAAATAAGTAATGGTAGGTCCAACCCTGAAAAAAGAAACCCTGTGCAAACAGGAGGTGTGGAAAGTAATACAGTAGAATCCGCGTAAGTCGTCACCGTCTAAGTCGGATTTTTTGTAACTCATCGATAAAACGAAAGTCCCAATTTTCTGTAACGTTAATTCCATTAAAACAAGAATCCTAAGTCGTCAAATCGCCTAAGTCATCGCACAATGACGGGTCCCGTGTAACAGAAATTGTAGGTACCGTAATTCCTGTCTCTAAGTCGTCAGACATAATGGTTTCGTTAACGGGCAGGTGGATGTCGCAAGTGAGTTCAGCTCCACCCCCAGCACGGTTCTTTTTCCCATAATTTTGGGCAGAAAGATTGATGGGGGGGGGGGGGGGGTTCCCTGCGATTGTCTTGCTGTTCCATCGCAGATGCAGATGATTCTCTGTGTATCTTATGTCGTCATTTTGCGTCGTCACAAAAAGCTTGGTCCCGAGAGTGACGACTTACACGGATTCTACTGTAGTTGAATAGAAACAAAGTCCCATTATTGAGTGCTGGAGCTAATTGCAAAGAGAAGACCTGTAAAACAGAAACAGAGTATGATTAGTACACGTGTGATTTGGAAAGGAGTCATATTAATTATGGGTCTTACATGATATGCTGAAAGACACACTGGAAGCAGGGACATTTGTGGTACCAACCATCTCCAGAAATATATTAAGTCCTGGAAATTAAGTTGAATTTCGTGTTTTGTCAGATTTTCAAAACCTCACTATAGTGAAGTTGCTTCAGGAATATGTTGAGTGTGATATGAGTTTGAAAGTGATTTCCATGTCTTTGAGTTACAACCGATCTGTTTGTTATCTTCCATTATGTTTTGTGTTATACTAGTACCACAGTCTGCCTGGACGACTCCCTTCCTGTTGCTTAATGGCATGCATCATACGCATTAGAACTGTGGTATACCCTTGGAATTTCAAATCTTGGCTCTTTTAGAAAATGTAGTTTAGGGTGAAATTTTTTTTAATGCTGTCCTATTTTCCTTGAAAATAATGAGAAAAAAGAAAAGCCTCTTCCCAGAACTATGGTTTATGCCTGAACTTTCATCCTTTTAGAATGTATTTTAGGGCGAAATTTTTTTATGCTATTTTTCTGGAAATGGCTGAGAAAAAAATGAAAAGGCCCTATAGGCCTATAGGTTATTTTTAGTGGGTAATCGTGTTAAGAGGATTCATTGGCTGATATTCACAGGTAGCAAATGCTTTTTCTTCAAGTTTTGCAGTACCGGTACATTTACATTGCACCTCGCTGTGTAAATCTTAAGTAAAAGCACTTGCTAACTTTTATGAATAACAGCCATTGCACCATTTATTCCAGGGCTAAATTGCACTCTGTGTTATGACTGAAAATAATTGAAACCTGAATGTAGTTTTAAAACTTTATTGCTTGGGTGCAGAATTTCAGAAGTGAAGGAGTGAAATCCAATTTTCATTTACCCTCTTACAATATGCACTGCTGTGAGGTCAATTTAGATTACCGATAGGTTTGTGTGGGTGTTGGCACTTGTTAGAAAAACTTTGACCACCTCTTCTCGGAGGTTTTTCCGACTCTTGTAGCATAAAAAAATACTGTTGTGGTCATAAAGGAAAGGTCCATATAAAGGTCCATATACTTGTAGTTTTGCAAAATGTCAAGTGCAGATTGAAGGGTAGTTGCAAAGGCACAGAATTGAAATGCACATGATGCCAAGTGATTCTACAGTACATCGCACTTGTGACTGGAAGCAACTGATCTGATCATTCGCTGGTGATGTTCATGTACACGCTGCGCACACATTGCAAATTCAGCAACTCAGTAAAACTATGAGGATATAATCAATCATCATATCCTGACTGTGCGTACATCACACTTGTGACTGGCAGCAACTCAGGTAAACATCCGGGGCATTGGGACTCGATGAGACGTTTTCTGGCGACTGATCAGTCGTCTCCAGTTCCAGCTAGATCCTCCCAGTCGACAGGTAGCTTAGTTGTCTCCATTCGCAAGTGTGATGTATGCTAGGCTTTAGAGATGTTTGTTGAAGCCCACCACAGATCAATTTGACAACTGTCTTTCCCATCTTAAATGAACAGACATTTCTGACACATGTGATGTGATAGAATATCCCTCGGTGACTATACAATTCAGTGCTAAGAATTAGATTGTGATAAAACTGTGAATGCTAGTCCTGTAACTGATACACAATAACTCAAGAAAACTGTCAAACGATATAGATATTTTGACACCTCTTTCAGTCCTCTTATGCATGGTACTTTTAGTAGTTTAAATAAGACTTTCCAGATGTATGTGATTCCCATTACAGACAAAATGTGATTCAAGATGCCTAAATTTGCATCCCCATTCACAAATCTTATAGAACTTTATGCAGCTGAATTAAAATTGCAAAATATGATCTCAAAGGGCATTTTAAAATAATAAGGCAATCAACCACAAAAGCAGGCATTACCTTATCAACTTGAGTGGCAGCTGACCTGTTTCCTGTAATTGTAGTCATTAACCTGTTCACCGTAATAGCAGCTGACATTGGTTGAGAGAAAGTAGTTCTTGTATGATTACCGGTACTGTAACTACAATTGTTTTTCTAACTACAGTTGTTTCTAACTACAGCTGTTTCTGTCTTGTGAACTACGCCCCCTGTACCGGTACATCCTTTAACCAGTGCATCCATTGCATAGTTATTTATTTTAATCTAGATAGGCTACCTGTCCGATATGATAGCGGCTAGCTGTAGCATGCTGACCAGTTGTCAACAGTTTGCCTAGCTGTCAACTGTAATCAGAATACTGATAGATTTCTACTGTAAGTACAATAGTAGCTGCTTCCAGCAAATTTAGCAGCTATGTACTCTCAAATTAATTAGAATAGATTTCTGCAGGGCAGAGTCATAAAATAGGGCATTCCTTCCGCCCCGATGTCGTGCTATTTATTGTGATAAAGTATGCCAGTGTGCTATCACTCGATGCAGTAGTCAATGATATGTTTGTCTCAGAACACCTAGATTGTTATTTAGTGCAGTTCATGTGAGGAAATTAGCTCAATATTATGGTCAGTAGTTTGTAAGCACAACCAAACAAGTCTGTTCTGTTGGGCTCATCAGTACAGCTGAGTGGAAGAGGGGCTTAAGGTTCGAATTTATCTCATTTTGCAATGGGGAACTCGCCCTGCGGTTTACCCCAACAGGTCAGCACTGCCAGCGATTGTACCGAAGCGACGTCATTGACGCCACTTTTAGGTTGACGTTGCGTTAATACGAAAAAATTACCTGTACATTTTTCTACAGGAATAATGACACAAAAACGTTGCTTTTTAGCTCACCGTGGTGAGCTTATACAATGGTTGTGCGTCCGTCGTCCGTCGTCGTCGTCGTCCGTCGTCGTCGTCGTTGTCCGTTAGCAGGGCACGTTTCGTAACCGCTGAAGCTATTGATCTGAAACTTGGTACATATATACCCCTAGGTCAGATGACCCACGACACCAAGTTTCGGTCCGATTCGACTCTCAGTTTGGCCACCAGGTGGCGGAAACCAAAAACACAAAAAGTGCAATAACTCC
>NMRB01001999.1:48529-90909 GCA_002633025.1 Notospermus geniculatus | reverse complement strand
AAGTTTCGGCCCGATTGGACATCCAATATGGCCGCCAGGTGGCGTAACCTGAAAATCATCAAAGTGCTGTAACTCCGGAACGACTTGGACCTAAAGCGCTCCAATGTGCTATGTGGCCCCTGCAGATGACCTTCATGTGCATGTGAAGTTCCGGCCCCAATCGGACATCCAATATGGTCGCCAGGTGGCATAAACCCAAAAATCATCCAAGTCCTACACGGAAATGACTTGACGCAGATGGCTCATAACTGATATGTACCTCCCTCTGTCATTAGACTATTTTGTCCAACCCGGTGAGCACATGGTCCATGGACCATTTCATATTGCCATTGGAATGAGATTAAAAGAAAATTTCATCTGCCACACAATGATGTAAGTTTTACTGTCGACCAACACAAATGGTTTATTTTCACGCCAGAAATAAATGCAAACAAGCCGGGTGGCGACAGGGGTTCGCTATGTCGAATAAGCATGATTGGGGAGACGGCAGGGATTAAGGAATGTGGAGGATGATGACTGGATAGGCCTAATACATGTACATGTTTTACATGCATTCCCATGCGAAATAAAACGCAAGATCATTCAAATACACGAAAAAAAATCCAGAAAGGTAAAAGAAGAAACAAAAAAAAATTAGTCAAGGAAAAGAAAATTTACACGCTCCGGGTATCGAACCCGCGACCTTCTGTTTTGTGAGCAGGCAGCTTTGCCACTCGGCCATGGCGACTATGCACTCTGCGTGGCGCTGATATGCATGTATGTATTGTTTGGATAATGTCAGGCGGCGCTGGAAAGTTCCTGTGTTCAAATTTCGGCAAAAGATGCGTCCCAACCTCCCCAACGTCAATGTATCAAAAGAAGAAACACTTTTTGTAGCAAAGACTGACGAAAACGTTGCGATTGTAGGCCTATAAAAGTACGGGATAAAGTACCGGTACATTACGAACTACATCGCGCATGCATATTAGCCTAAGAAATAGTTCCTCCGCGATGATCAGGTCACGGAATCGCAAGGATAATGACTTCTCAACTCCTGACCGGTAACTGCTTTAAAATCGTGTCTAATCGTGCGCATTACATAAAATAGCTCCCAATAGCTATTGACAACATTGTCCATGTACATATTTACATTTGTTAGTAAGGTTTACAAAGGTTTTAAACACCACTTTATCTACCGCCCAGACCCCCGTCTGACCTCCCCAAGAAAATGTCTAAAAATAGATTTAGAAATCGCCGAAATTTGTACCTTTCCTGACGTTTGTTCGTACTGCCCAACCAATCAGGTCGACAGCTAATGGTAGACTATCACCAGACGCAATATGACGTTCAAACACCGCAAAATAAGGCCGTAAACGTCAAGTAAAGCTTGATTACGTCATACAAATGGCTTGGAAAACTGGTGTGAAAATAGGGGTCCATATGGCCGCAGCTAGCGCTCCAAGCGGCTCCATAGCGAACCAATAATGTTAGAAAAAAAGATTTCGGTACAGCTGCTCGCAGCTCCACATGGTGACGTTAGTTCTGCTTGTTCCCCATAATAGGCCATCACCAACCTGACATGATCAAGTTTGAATTGGACAGAACCCGGTAATAGCTCAGCTGTAGTAAAGAATGCTAATAAGTACATGTACATGTATCAGCATTATTGAGCACTACAGATGCAGGCTTTTAGAGCATAGAAATTTATGTTATGTTTCTATTGAAGTAGAAATTTACCTGATCACCTATGCATCCATTTGAAGTCATCTCATTCAAGTCCCCTGGGGATAGTTCATTTGAAGCCCTTTTGGAAAAGGTCAGTTGAATTTTGTGACAGAATGCTAGAGTCAAAATCCACAGTGGAATATTTCATTAGGCCTACATCGATGATTCTCTCATCTTCCAATCTCAATTCCTGTCCTAGAGTTGCTTAAGTGGCGAATCCACTGTCGCGATTTGGGCTTGAGACGGGGTTGCGGTCCCTTGCGATCGCCTTATATGGCAATCGGAAGTCCTTATATGGTAACCGCAAGGGAACGCAACCGCGTCTCAAGCCAAAATCGCAACAGTGGATCACCCGCTTTAATGGGGAGGTGTTCCAATTACAGAGGTAAAATAAATAGAAGTGACCAATTTCTGGGTTCCAATTACAGAGGTAAAATAAATAGAACTGACCAATTTCTGGGTTGAATTTTGGTGTCGTGCTCATGAAAATAAATACCATATTCTACCATGCCCCATCCATGTGTGGCATGCGTTGCGGCACTTTTCATAAATTGGATGTCCGTAATATAGAGATGTCCTGACAGGAGAAGTTACTAAGGGATGTCCCACGCCAGTTGACAAATTTGAGAAGTGGGGAAATTGAGGGACTTCGTCAGTCTGTTTGCTCGCCTATTCTGAATGGATCTTTATGAAAAATTTTGTTGATGTTAATACATGCATGTCTTGATCTCTGCAACATGACAAAATAGCGGCAATTAGGCCAAGCTCAAGATGGTCCATGACTGGTACTGTGGAAGGTACCGTTCCGATGTCAGGAGGCGGATCTCATAGGTGTCCATCGTTTTCAATATTGGCTGCAAATAGAAAAGAAACAGATATTTTGTTACAATCAGAAACCAGTGACTAATTACATGTAATTGGTTTATAATCAGAAACAAATTTCTAATTAATCGGTTTTCAATCAGAAACCAATTACTAATTAGTTGGTTGATGATTGGAAACCAGTTACTAATTAACTGGTTTACCATCAGAAACCAATAGGCCTATCACTCATTAATTGTTTTACAATCAGAAACTAATTTTTACTTAACTGGTTAACTCAGAAACCAATTACTAATTAATTGGTTTCTGCAATAATGCATTCCACTTGAATTGTACTGTGTTACATAATACATTGTATGTGTATCAAACTGCCTTAAAATGTTGCATGTGAATTTATGAAATTGCTTGTAATTCATGCAAATGACGCAGACAGCATCTGAGCAATGCTATATACACTTCTACAGTACAGGTCACAATTGACATCCCTAAATTCGCGCAAGTTACGCGTAAGTCACTCGTAACTTACGCAACAACTCACTGCGTAACTTACGAGGTGAGTTACACGAATTTCGCTAGTTACGTGGTGAGTTACACAGTGATTTACGAGGCGAGTTGCGCGATTTTGGCAAGTTACGCGAAACCAAAGCCGTGAGTTACGCGTAAGTTACTCGTAACTTACGAGTAACTTACGCGAAGCCGTAGGGATGTCAATTGTGACCTGTACTGTAACTGCAGTCGTATTTTTGTTGTGGATTGGGCATTACTCCTCTGCTAAGTTGTGGC
The DNA here is from genome assembly GCA_002633025.1 of Notospermus geniculatus. NCBI lineage: Eukaryota > Metazoa > Nemertea > Pilidiophora > Heteronemertea > Lineidae > Notospermus > Notospermus geniculatus. The sequence goes on along the minus strand of NMRB01001999.1, from coordinate 87,600 downwards.
CGGCCCCCAAGTGTATCCTTAAAATGCACGCAATGACTGTGGCCTATTTGTAGGAATTATAAGTACGTTCTGATATTCTGAGTCCTGTCACTTGTTATGGGGCAAATTCATGACATTGCTACCTTCGTCCAGAACGAAACATTTTGTGTGTGCCCTGCTTTGGAATGATATGAATGCTAATAATGCTGAAATGAAAGAAAATATGACCTACATGTACTTTCAACGAAGTTACTGGTACCTTTCACTTTTGCAACTCAGTAATATTTCGAGACTATTTTAGGCAAGAGTACCGCAGTAATTATTTGAAAAAGAGTTGTAAGTTTGTTACATACCTTTCTATTCATCAGGCTCAGTTGGCAAATTTATTTTCTTCTTGACTTTGACATGTTGTTTGTTGTATGCAATAACTCAGTATTACTACTTCCACTGAATGACCTTCGATGATATGGGGCATTAAAATGACTTAGTCTTCATTTATGAGAGGAGTATAATGATAATATCATCTTTAGGCCTGTATAGAACATCTTTTTGGTGCAGCACAGTGTCACAGGCAGTTCACATAAGGGACTTTTGGCAAGGCTCCGTATCATTGATCCGTATCACGTATGACATAGGCCTATGATTTTAATAGAAAATGAATTGGCTCGATACGTCATACGTGACATGGATCGACATCACGGAGCATTGCCATAGTCCCTAATAACCCAGTCATGAGAAACCTTTCTGGGGAACTCAAGGAGCAGCTTATTCGCTTGCTTGATCATTTCAGACCAGATTAGAAGTCAAGCATTCATGATGCATAATCACTGAGAGGTCAGACGTATTTTGAAGGGCAAGTTACCAAAGACCTGGGGCCGGTTGCACAAAACTCATGTTAGCGCTAACATGGTGTTAGCGCTAACTTTTATGTTAGATGACGTCAAAATCCATTGTCATTTTACGTCATTTAACATGATGTTAGCGCTAACATGTGTTTTGTGCAACCCAGCCCTGGACTGTCTTTGATCACGGGAGGCCAGTTTGTCTATATTCACTCACTTGACTATTGTCCTTATCACTTATTACAAAGTCCTGCTGGCCAGTATTACTGAGTTGAGCATTTACTGATGGTGTTCAACAGATGCTAGCCATCTCAGCATATCCTTCAACTGCGGGCAAAATTCCTGCCCCAGCTTTTACCTTGATATCAGTAAACTTCTGCCAAGTCACGACTCATGAAAATGATCTGTTGAATGTGTTGGCTGAGTGTATCACAACAACTGATGTAATCACTGTACTTTGTGAATGTATACATCGGCACTTTAACTCCTTTCCATATTTCCATCTGATCAACAGTAAGCAGGCCTACTGGAAAAATTTAATGAACTGATTTCTACCACAACGTCTTGCTGTGTTTGACAAATGAAAATTTTGGTTCAACATGTTTTTCTTCCCTTGGGTCAAAGCTGAACCCAAATGCATCCAAATGCCTGCATTTTATCGAACTGTGAGAACAGCCCCTTGATTCCAGATTGCCATAGCCATAAGGGGTTGTCACACCGAGGGCTGCTGAGTAATATTTTCATATTCTGGCTGGCCCAATTTTATTTTAATCAACAGACTGGCTGTGCCATAGACGAGCTGTTTCTTAGCCATTGACTGGCGTCTAAAATCAGCAACTTCCTTGAAATTAATTTAGAATTGCACGCCTCGAAAAGTATCACAATGTTAGAGATACATGATGGTGTTTTTATGGTTGCCAAAAATATATCTATGGTCCACATAATGTGTGTCACGCCCTTTCATTGCCAATGTTAATTATTTCATCAATAATAGACAACTGTACGATTCTGATAAGTTTTGGAACCCCTGTCACATAGGGTCTCATCAAAAATCGATAGGCCCGTATTTTAGAATGCTCCTCAACGTAAAGGAGTTCGTCAAGGCTATTGTTCTCCTGTTGAGAACAATAGCCTTGAGGAACTCCTTTATGTTGAGGAGCATTCTAAAATACGGGCCATAAGCTTGCTTATCTATTTTTGGTCTCATTGGAAAGTACATGCACTCGGTGAGAATTTTCCAATGAATACCTAATTGACAGGCTTTAGTTTTGGTCTTTTTGTACTGGTACCTATATATTTTCCAAGTTTGACTAATCAAATCAAATTTGTCACTTCTGGGATCTCTGCTGGAAAGTACCTGTACTGAGGAAGACCCCGGTTGAGGTCAAAAATTTGCGAAATTCAGAGACAACTTTACTTGTACTTTCAAATTTGACAGAGTGTAACTTTCAAATTTGACAGAGTGTACTTTGGCATTGAGAGGGTTCATAGAATGTGTTCACCCCAGGGATGCAGATTCACCGCACTGTTTTTTCTCCAGTATGAAGGTCATTGAGCCAGTCCTTTAAACATCCCTCCACACCGTTGTTAAACATCGTTATTTCACCGTTGGTTACACTATAGTGTTGTATCAGATCTCATCTTAACTCAGTTTCATCATATTCATTAATTGATCAGTGTTTCCTGTATGAAATAACACCTGTTTATGAATCCTTGATGTTCAAATGCTTTAAGCCTGCAGCACACGTCACCATTTTCGTTGCTCGTACAGGCAATGTTTGTGGCGATTGCCGGTTTACAGCAGACGTCACCACTCAGTGGTCTCGTGTGCTGCTGATGGCCACGCATCACCACAACTCGCAACTACGAGCAATTTTCATGGTGAGAAATCAAACCTGTTTGATTTTCGACAACTCGTGGTCAACCACAGAATTTCCGTGCTGAGTGGTCGTTGCTCGCCACAGCACACTTGGCCATTTTTGTGGCTACCACGAAAATTGCCTGTATGAGAACGAAAGTGGTGACGTGTGCTGCAGGCTTAAGTAAAGACCGTGGGACAAAAACTGAAAAAAGTTCGAAGCTGTGAATTTGTGGGCGATAGCATCAGTTGTTTAGCCATTCTTAAGAATCAAGGCCAATGTAATATCTTTAAACATAATATCCACAACTTTTTCACAATGTATTTAAACAGAATCATCAAAGCCCATCACACAACAGTACACACATCAAGGCAAGGGAGTGACTCTGTAGTAATCTAATGAGAGCTAGGTCTGTCTAGGGGATATCATTCTTGAATTTCTTGACATGCAAACAAAGGCGCTATTCATGATGAATTGAGAGAGGTCTTATTTCCTTTGTTTTAGGGTCTTTGAGTTGATTTTGTTTTGCTTTGTTGGAAAGATTTTGACATAACTCCAATATGTCTCAGGGCCATATGCACGGGTCGGACTTTAGCCTAAAGTATGGCTTAAGTTAGACTTTCTCTTTGCTTGAAGCATTGAGAAAAGTCAGACTTTAATGAAAGTGTGACTGAAGTCCGACCCGTGCATAGGGGCCTCAGTATCTTCCTTAGTATCTTTCATGATTGGTTTGGGGTGTCCATGTCAGCTAAACTTATTTAGAAAATCTTTTATGCATGCTAGTTGGAGAGGTCAAAGATCTGTCTCAGTTCATCTTGGATTGGCCTAGTAAATGATCTCAATAAATTCTGTCATTGTAGATGTATTAAAGGACAGAGAGTGTGTGTGATAACCATTGTTTTGCTGCTGTCTTTGTCTCATACATGTCAGGGCACTTTGGAATTTTTTTGGTGCGTCATGACACAACTAATATAACACACATTCATGGAGACTGTTATATTTATTAAATTATGAATTAGCCTATTCCTATGATTTCACTTCCTGCACAAAATGTTGATCATACTACAGGGTGGTATTCCAAACCTTTGATTGACAATCATTTTGAGACTAAGACAGCGTCAGATTCCTTGGTTTATTCTGTTTATAAAATGCTTGTTTTGCAATGTACATTGCATAGTACATTTCACTCATTTGTCGGTTTTGAAAGATTCTAGTTTTTTTTCCTTAATCAGTATATGACTAAAATCTAGGTGTATGTGCTTTAACTACTTAGGCCAAATTCATTTTCAAGCTTTTTATCATATTGTAACTCCTATGTTTTGAATAGGATGTGTGTTATTAAATAGCCTATGGTGTGAAAATGTAAAATGTAAAAAATTTATGTAGTCCTGTCACATTATGTGACGTAGTCCTGTCACAATATGTGACGTTAACTAACTTGTTAGGGAGTGGTGTTCAGGGTCTGTTTTTATTCAACTGTATGATGTGTACACGATGTACATGTTTAGATGTACGCAGCAACAGAATTCTGTCAGATTTTTTTCTGAATTTGGCAGTTCAGTTTCAAAATCGATTGAATGTTGGTTTACTGACTTTAGGCAAATAATAAATGAAATCCTGCATGGAAACAAAACCATGGTAACTTTACTTGATATCCAACATAGAGCACAAAAAATGATACACAAAATGATAGTAAAAGTCAAGTCGTCTCTGAATTTTGCAAATTTTCGACCCCAGGTGGGGTCTTCCTCAGGCACTTCTAGTAGAGATCCCAGTAATGATCTGTACTTCTGGGATCTCTAGTAGAAAGTGCCTGAGGAAGACCCCGCTTGGCGTCGAAAATTTGTGAAATTTGGAGACGACTTACTTTACTTGGATATGAAAAGTTGAGCCAGTACGGAAATTTTGAATCTTAAAGAATTATACTACAGATTTCTGTTGCTCGATTAGTGTCTGTACCAGGTCTTTCCCAAAGCACTGCGGCATCGTGAACTCGTATGTTTTACTTGACAAAGAGTAGTCTCGTGCACAAATACTAGAACCTAAATACGTAAATGTTATAAAAATGTTAGACAACACATACTACATGTATTTATCTGTATAAAAGTTGAGTGGTGCAGCATCATATATATGTACAGAAAGTTGTAAAATATGTATTTTTTCTAAGTAAAATAGGCATTTATTTGATGTCACTCTGCAAGTTATATCCACGTGTGTGTGTGTGTATATAGAGTTAACATAGAAGTCCTCCTGTGGAAGGGCATATAAAGGTCGCAGTAGGTTTTTGTACAAAAAGTAGAAATGTACATAACTGAGATTGTCATCAACATCTTGACACATCATCAATTGCTCTGTGGGTGGTTCTCTGGTGCTGACATTGGGTACGGTACTGTGCTTCGGACACCCAGTGATGTTTACAAAATGGCGGTATGTACTGTTGAAGCAATTCAATGAGCACATTTATTTCCAAGATAGCCTGGTGGTCAAGTGGTCTAACACGCTTTACTTTCAATTCAAACATGGTCAGTGCGTGGGTTCGATCCCCGGCTAGGACGTATACGAAAAATGTTGTGAAAAAGAAGTTGTGAACCAATTTAGGGTCTGTCGGATGAGACTCAAAGCCGTGGTCCGCCCTTGTACCTGAGTGTCTATGCCAGGGCAAGTAAAAGACCCCACACAGGTGGACAGTAGCCTGTTGTGGACTCCACACCATAGTATAAGCTTAAGACCCTTAAAAGGGTTATGAAGCTTCCAAATGATACATTATCTATTTGAAGACAAGTGCAAGTCGGAGTCTGATTAATATCGACAGACTTTTATCCTACATGTACATGTATACAATGTATTTTGAACAGTTTTCGTTGGAATGGTTGTCTTCAGCCTTGTCCACTTGCCAGCATCAGAGATCAACGTGCAGTTTTACATTCTGTTAACCTCTACAGCATATTTCATTATGAGCTGAAGTGAAATGCATTTGGTATTTATCATTAATACTGGTGTCCAACATAGAGCATAAAAAACGACACACAAAATGATAGTACCGTAAACATAAAAGTCGTCTCCGAATTTCGCAAATTTTCGACCCCAACGCTGGGGCACTTTGTAGTAGAGATCCCAGAAGTTCTGGGATCTCTACTAGAAAGTCCCTGAGGAAGACCCCTGTTGGGGTCGAAAATTTGCGAAATTCAGTGACGACTTTATGTTTACTATCATCACTTGTGTATATGAAAAAATCATCACTTAACCTTTTGATTGTCCTGTAGAGTGATACCTTCTTGGACAAGAAGCCTTCGTATTAAGACCAACTCTACCGGTGCTACTGGAAACATTACAGTCATTGGCTTAACTCCACAGGTGTGCTACTGGAAATCATTACGGCAATTGGGGTAACTCCCTAAGTGTGCTACTGGGCACAATTTTGGTACCGGTAATTGGGCCTAAATCCACAGGTATGCTACTGAAAACACACCAGTTACTGGGTTAACTTCACAGGTATGCCACTGGAAACAATACTGGTTACTTGGTAAACTCCACAGGTATGCCACTGGAAACAGTACTGGTTATTGGGTTAACTCCACAGGTATGCCACTGGAAACAATACTGGTTACTGGGTTAACTCCACAGGTATGCCACTGGAAATTATTACAGTAATTGGGTATGTGACTGGAAACAATTGCGGTACCGGTAGGCATATTTGGGTTAATTATGCTTTGGGAAGCAATTATCAGTACAGTTGGGATTAAAATGCACAGGTGTGCTGATGGAAACAATCACAGCATTGGGACACTGTTTTGGAAATTTCTTCAGATGAACTCTGTTTCATAATGGTTTCATATCCATTTCAACCCTCACAACCTACTATCACTACCGGTAGATGGATAGCTTTATCGTTGGTGCTATAGCAAATGCCATATTGCTATAAATGGATAAAGAGATTAACAAACCTTAAAGGGGTGCTGCTGATACACTATGAGATCTATTATGAGTGGTGGTTACACTGGGGCTGAGGTCTGACTTAAGTGGCATTGAGAAGAGTTTGGGCAATGCCCAACTTTGAATGGCAATCATTTCAATCGCTGTATTATGAACACATTCCATCTAGAAACAATCAAGTAACGAATTCACAACTAGCATTGTCATTCGTCAGTTCTCAATTTCAGCACGTACTTACTTTTAAAAAGAAACACAAGAGACAAAAAGGGGCTGTTCGTTTTCGTCACTTGAGGAATCTGAGTTGTGATCCTTGGGAAAACGGAAAAAGCTATGCACTTGCAAGTTGCAGGGATTATTTGTTGTGCTGTACAGAATAATTGCTGCAGTTTGCAGCTTCATAGCTTTCTCCATTTTCTCAAGGATCACAACTCAGATTCCTCAATTGACGAAAACGAACAGCCCCTTTGAGTGAACGAATGAATTCCCTTTAAATACCTGACGTAGTCGTCTTTTCTTCACGATATTAGGTAGTTTTAGCAAGCTTACGTTTTACATTTACGATTACGATTTAACGACGCCATGACGTCATTACAGAGTGACGTGACGCCTTGTGACGCGATGGTGCGTCATCTGACGTAAAAGGCTTTCCGTGTATGATAAAATGTTGTCGATGTATCCCATATTTGTCCGGCTCTCAAAGACACATAGGTCCATCATTTTTTATTTGTAATCTTCCCTACAACTTGGACATTTGCCCATTATTAGGTCTGTCAAATTGAAAGCGATTGATATGATTACAAACGTGAAAGATTTGGCGTTGATTAAATCGTAAGTTTTTTACGTGTAGCAAGCGACTTGCGCGTAAAAAAACTCCCGCATAGCCGACGTCATGACGTTTTCAAATCGTAATCGTAAATGTAAAACGTAAGCTTGCTAAAACTACCTATTGTCTTGGACAATCCTGAAAAAAAATCTCAGTAGCACACCCCTGTTCAGTGAATTTATGTTTGATTTATGCATGCAGAGCATTATTTGAATTCAATCCAAGACACCACAATCAACACTTCATAAATGCATTATTTTACTTTGAAATTACTGACTACCGATTGTTGATCAAGGGCACCCCCTGGTGCCACGTTTTACCACTTTGTTGTGACTGATAGATGAGAAAATTGCATGTAAATTATGTATAATCTGTGCTGTTGGTAGGAATTGGGATTATTTATTCAATTTGTGATTTTAGTGTTGAACAAATTAGATGAATTTGAATATTTGAGTTACGTAATTTAGGGCAAGGAACTCGGTGAAATTTGGACACCTTGCTAGGCATTTGTTTTTTGTGCTAATAAATCTTGGTTGTGATTCCTATTTATTTTGTGCTTTTCTGATAAATTTGTTACCATGTCTGTTTTGTCTATATTATGGGAAGATCTAGGTTTATAATTCCAGCCGTTGCAAAAGACAATGGCACACCACAGAAAAAAAATCACCGGTATTTCTTTCTTAGCCTCATAATGATAATAATAATAATAATAATAATAATATTTATTATATTTTAGTGCTAAATTGAACGCTAAAAGCATTTTCTAAGCACTTTACAAAAAACATTTGCATGTGAAGTTTCGGCATGATCGGACATCCAATATGGCCGCCAGGTGGCGTAACCTGAAAATCATCAAAGTGCTGTAACTCAGGAACGACTCGGACCCAAAGCATTCCAATGTGCTATGTGGCCCCTGCAGATGACCTTCATGTGCATGTGAAGTTCCGGCCCAATCGGACATGGCCGCCAGGTGGCATAAACTCAAAACTCAAAGTCCTACTTCATGTACTTGGGAATGACTTGACTCAGATTGCTCATACTACTGATATGTACCTCCCTCTGTCATTAGACTATTATGTCCAACCCGGTGAGCACATGGTCCATGGACCATTTCATTTCTTTCAAACAATTCCTTGGGTACATACCTAATGAAAGAGAAGTCAAAAGTTTTGCTTCTTATTTGTTCTGTTGGTCATATTATCACGAGAAGCTGAGTAGGTCATTTTTGGTACTTTTCACAAACAAAATTCAAAACTCTGCCAAGACTTTAGATTTACATTCATTTCAGATTTTCTTTCACTGATATACTCAGAAGATATTGTTGAGTAGGTCATTTTTGGGACTTTTCACAAACAAAATTCAAAACTCTGCCAAGACTTTAGATTTACATTCATTTCAGATTTTCTTTCACTGATGTACTCAGAAGATATTGTAGTTTCATGTTCAAAAGTTTTTTTCAGTATTCATACTTTCATAAGTTGAGGAGGGGCCGATATATCTGAAATTTACATGACAATCGAGTCTGAAAATTGTGCTAATTAGGCCCTGTTACTAAATTAGCATCAGATTCTGATGATTGATTAGGTGGAAAATGAAGAAGAGGCAGTTGTCCATTCAAAGGAACAGTTGTTTATTGTTTATTGCATCACATTTTATTCTGCACGCGCTCACAAAAAGGGTCTCAAATTTGCCTAAAATAGGCTCAGTAAATGCCTGCAAAAGACTTCAGTGCTGAAAGGGTTAAACCACTAGGCCAAATCCCCATCTTCAAAAAAGATGGTTAGACTGGTCTTTTGTCCAACCTATATATAGCCAGTGGTAACAACGAGGCTGGACTGATACTATATCGAAAGAAAAATGGCCGCCATATCTCCATCACTTGAGAAGTTCAACAAGCTGTTATAGCGTGACTAACCCTTCATCAGATGAGGTAACATGCTGCAACTCATTCTTTTATGTGTATCAACACTCCCAATACCTAATTGGTAATTTAGATCATTCAAATAGATAGATTTGAACTGTCTTTCAATGACGTTGCCTAAAGGTCAAAGGTTACTTCGGCCGTCGCGAGATGCAAAACCTAACGCATACTGTTGGGCTTTCCATTTTCTACTGATAAACAGTCAACATTTTCTGAAATCAGAATTACTGAATTGTTAATCCATGTGTTGTTGATGAAATGTTAGGGGAATTGTGAAAGAAATGTTTGCTTGGTTCTTGGGTTTGCCTTAAGGGGAATATTTTACCTGCGCACTTTTGGTTTTGCTTTCCAAACAGCAAGGTGTCCAGACGACAGAAAGCTTACTCTTTAGAGAATTTTAGTTAAAGAGTTCTCAAAGAGGGCACATAGTTTTGTACAAAATTCTAGATGTGTGGTTGTGTTCTAATCAATGTTCAGATGACAGTCCGTTTCATTCTAAAGTTGAGCGTGGGTCACTGTGTTTAGGGTATGATTTGTTGTGTATTGAATGGTGACCTTCGTTCAAATTCAGAGTGATGTGGTGAAAAGTATAGGATTGTGGTTGTATTTGAGGAAGGGTCTGTTCTTCTTTGGTGGACAGCATGTGGCAGGTTTCATACCCCGCTCTAAACTGTTAAGTCACAAGTGTTACAAAATTGTTAGCCAGGGGTCGTATTCATAAAACATCTTAAGTTTAAAATTTCACTTATCTTTTGTTTGGAACAATATTTTAAGGGAAATTTTACACTTAAGATGTTTTATGCATACGGACCCTAGGACAGCCAGAATCACACTGGCTAATCTGTCCATGTGCCACCAGAGGAGAGCTGCAACTTGTAAGTTTTGGTGAGGGTTTATTGCTAATGTGTTCTACCAGGAGTTTATAACCGATTTTAACTAATTTCTTTGGAATTTTAGCTTAGGAGATCATTCAGCGTTGCGTTGCGTACGTGCACAACACGTGCTAGAGATTGGAGTTTTTCCACATGTACATGTACCATCACATATTTTCAGTATTACAGCGCATAGTGCAGGGCCCATATTCATAAATATACCAGTACTTAAGTCAAAGTGTGATACTTATCGTTTGTGTTGAACAAAGGATAAGTGTTACACTTAGACTTAAGTAGTTTTATGAATATGGACCCTGAATCCAATGTGACAACATACTTCATTTAAAATACATGTTTGCAATTTTGTAAGAAAATTGTATGAGAATTTAGGCCCTGGCAGGCAGGCAGTTCAGAGTGAGAAAACACCTGGTAGAAGGGGCACAATGCATTAAAAAAATCACATGCTGCAAATTGTGATCATGATAATTGATGTTAAAAATTGGTAATTGAATATTCGATCTCAAGCTTGACAGCTGCTCCTTCACGATATTCACTTATTTGGTTTTTCTTGGATCGACATCCACTTTCATGCCAAATATCTCAGGTGGGTTTTCTTTGAAAAATTAGAGGGTTCAGGTACGGTACTCCTCAACCGCCATATAAATTAACCCGTTCACTGCCAATGGCAGGCAGTTTCATTGAAAAAATATTTGTCAGAAACCTGGGCCCATATTCATGAAACCTTGCTAGGCCTAGTTATTACCCAGTTTGTGCATGCCAATGTACACCACTAGCAACCAACTAAGCTACATGTAGCAAGGTTTCATAAATATGGGCCCTCGGACCTTGTTCACGAAGCTCTGGTAACTTTACGAAATGCGTAAAATATTGTCCATTTTGCAGGTACACGTAGTCTGTAGTTCACTTGCAGCTTCACAAAGGTTTTGCGCACCCTGAAAGTTATGGGGGCTTTGTGAATATGGTCACATAGGTATTCATTGGAAAGCGCTCAATGAGAGCTTTCCAACCAAAACTTATGTGATGGTTTCCAGGCACTTTTCAAGCATGTGTACCGGTACATCTTTTCATTTTCAAAACAATGGCCATGGCAGTGAAAGCGTTAATCATGGTGTGACTTACATGTATATCGTATGTCAACCATCTTTTCCCCACGAACAGCTGAATTTTACAGTCCGAGTCAAAAGTAAATTTCTGCCGAAACTCGGCCTTATGGCTTATCATCAGCCTGCACTGGCAGTCTCCAAGTTGCAAGAATAAATACCTCAATACCCCGTCCTCCCACAACAGGGCTTTGGTCTCGTTCCTCTTCATACACTTGCACACAAAGTGTGAGTGGATGAAGAGGAGCGAGGTAAAAACCCCTGCTGTGGGAGAATGCAATACCCATGCTCTCTGACTTGTCTGGCATATGTTGTATCCAAGTGGCCACATTGGCTGTAACAACCTTATGTTTATTTCAATCTCCTGTTATGGTGTTAATAACCAACGTTATTGAATATCACTGAACTGTTAATAATATGAGTGCTGATTGTGATATTTTAGGCAAATAAAGACAGATTTTCTATAATCTCGTTTTAATCTAGTTTTCTTCGACGTAATACAGTGGAAATTGTATCTCGGTCACCAACCGTCAGCGTCTCACCGCAGGCCCTGCAAAAGTGCAACACAAAATCTGGTCGTCGACGCTTTCCCATGAATTCCTCATATCACAGCGTTGGCTATGGCCATGTCGATTTAGAGGAATCGGGCCGGAAAATCCAGAAAATCACTATGATAATAATAATAATGTCAGGTCGACCTTGCGATGGCACAGAACAGACGCAGACTGACTTTTCAATTTCAAATAAACTGCTAATGTGAATGGACGGACACCGCGTGACGACTATAGCTCACAGGTGAGCTAAAAAGTGTTGTGCATTTGTGATGGTGTTTCCCTATCAGCTTAAAGCTGAACGAACAAAAAGCCCTCATGCGGCGAGCAAGAGAATTTGCAAACGCCCTGCAAATACCTCAGACGAAGGCTCAGAACATGATAGACCCCATGAGGCCAGGAGGGCGCCACCTTATTTGTCATCGAGCTTTCGAGGTGTCAACATCCTCTGGTGAGCTCTTGCTGAACAATTTTTTCAAAGAAAAAAGTTTGACACAGCTGGGAATCGAACACGCGCCTTGTTATCTCTGCTCCACCGTCTTCCCCATTCGGCCACCGAACTTGTTGGAAGACTTCACATGTTTTCTCTTATTCGTAGCATTATAACGTAAGTCGAAGGCCTACGTCTATGACAAACATAAATCATGTCCCTGTCGGTTGGCTTGTTGACCGAGTGGATAGAGTGGTGGATTACGATATCAGAAGGTCGACGGTTCGAATCCCCTCTAAATGACTATATTTTTTTTCTTTGAGTAGTGTAACAGGTATCCGGAGATGTTGACAGCTCTGTTGCCTGAAGGCAAAAAAGGTGGCGCCCTCCTGGCTTCATGGGGTGTATCATGTTCTGAGCCTTCGTTTGAGGTGTTTGCAGGGCGTTTGCAATTCTCTTGCTCGTCGCATGAGGGCTTTTTGTTCGTTCACGTCAGCTTTAAAAGGCACAAAACCAAACAAACGAAGGGCAGATAAACAGTGCATTAAAATCTTTATTCCAAAAGGAACTGAACATCCTCAAAATCTCTGTGGCAATGGTGCAAGTGAATGAAAAATTCAGAAAACAATACAAATTTGGACGGATATGATCTCGAAATGGACAAGCAAAAATGTAACAGGAAAAGCAGTTGTTTTTGTATGCCAGTGTGACAGGAATCAAAGTCCCCCCAGAGTAGAAGTCCGGTTTTACAGTTCAACAAGGGATCAGGATATACATGTAGGGCTTGCACTCCTATCAGACGGATAAACAGACGTCTTAGCCATCTTGAGGTAATCAGGGGTACCGGTACTTTGCATTCACTGCGTAGGTCCCTAATTTGTTTGTGTTGATGCAGGCAGTGAGTAAAAGAACCTTTCAATGAGGAACCCGCAAACTAACGTCATGATGTGGCGCTGTGAGTGATGAGACCGAAGTCTCTTCTTTCTAACGTTATTTCCATTTATTTCTGGCGTGGAAATAAACCACTTGTGTTGGTCGCCTGACAGTAAAACTTACATCATCGTGTAGCAGATGAAATTTTCTTCTAAACTCATTCCTTTCTTTCTTAAAATTAAGAGATCCGATGGCGATAAACACAATGCCTTTTGTGTCATTATTCCTACAGGAAAATGTTTTTGAATTTGTATTTTTTCACGACGCAACGTCAACACCTAAAATGGCATTGTTTCAATACAACTGCTCGCAGGACCAGTCGGGATAAACCGCACCGCGGGTTCCCCATTACATTAGGATAGCCACGAGCAGGCTTTTACAAAGTTTATCTTCAGTTGAACGCCACAAATCCTGTCACACTCAAGAATCCAAAACCTTGAAATTCACGTAGCCCAAAGTGTCTTACACTGGAGAACTTTTTAAAGTATTGTCTGAAGGTTTTTGACTGCAGGTGCTATTTACAGCAAAATTCTAAGATAAATGTACATGTATACATGTCAATAAAATAAATCTCTTTTTCTAAATTCATCACTTACATGTATGTAAATGTATATCAATATACCGTTAACTATCGAGCAAAACTTCAGCAGCAATAATATATTTACAGTATCACAGACTATTTTCAAAATATTCTAATACCACCACCTCTGAGGCCATTCGTTTTTTATTACTTGTTTGGCGGATCCGCCTATGTTAGTTTTGGGCTTTTTTGAAAAAAAATGAAATTGGAAAAATAGTCATTTTTTATTGCCCCCGATCTTAAAAACCCATATATCCAAAATGAAATGGCCAGGGCCATTGTGCTCCCCTCTGTGACAGAGTATGAAGTGTGAGTAGCCTGGTGATACACTGAATGGTGAAGGATTAGTGCAGAAACATCGTAACATTTACTACCGATGAGATATGGCCAAAGTAAATTTTTCAAGATGGCCGCCTGGCAGCCATGTTGAAGTCCAATCGAACCGAAATTTGGCATATAAGTAGACGGTACCAAGACACATATTTAGGCACGGTTAAAGCATCCTAGCTCCAACTATTTATGAGGTGTGGGTCAAAGTCCATTTTTCAAGATGGCTCCCTGGCGGCCATATTTGACGTCGAATCTGACTGAAATTTACATATATTTATACGGTACCTAGATACATATTTTGGCAACGTTAAAACATCCTACCTACTCCTATTTATAAAATGTGGGTCAAAGTCCATTTTTCAAGATGGCTTCCTGGCGGCCATATTTGAAGTCCGATCGGGTTGAAATTTGGTGTGTTCGTGCAGGGTGCCTAGATATATCTTCACACCAAATCACAACACTCTATGTCAAATAGCAATGAAATGTGCCACCAAACAGTGAATTTTGAACTTTGACCTCTATGACCTTGAAAAGTACGTCAAATCAAAAACCCGGGATTTATGTGATGAAGTCTCATCAGAGGAACCCACCATAAAAGTTTCGTGGTTCTAGCTAACTGCGTTCATGAGATACGGCCGAAAGAAGGTTTTCACAAAGCGCCCCCTACAGGCCAGAGTGTACAAGCAGCAGCGCTAAGTTTCGGTCCAGAGATAGTTTTTACCATAGGGTACCTGTACACCAAATTTCAAGTTTGTAACCCAAGCGGTTTAGAAACGTGCCACCCCTGTTAACGACGACGACGGACGACACACCATGGGAGAAGCTCACCTCACAGAGGTGAGCTAATAAAAGTGACACCTTTTGACTTTGCACATGTGCAGATGACACAATTGGATTCGGAAGCATGATCTGTCTGTTCCCTCTGTCATGTCTGTGATGTGTCCAGCCTTGTAACTTAAGCTTTGCCTTCATTCGTCCTGATCCTGCCGCGGTTGAGTTAGGTTTCTGAAATATTTTTGGATTTTATTTTTATTTTTATTCCGATCTCCTATGTTGGGTTTACAGCCAACAAATCCGCCAAACAAGTAATATAAAAAGAATGGCCTAAACTCTGTAGACTCCAAACACAGCTACATGTATACTGTATGGATTGTTCCAGGAGGCAGTTATATTGTGTAGGGCAGACAGTGTCTCTGTCCTACACATTGGAATGAAAACAAAGGCAAGACAGACGTGTATGTCCATCGTGCACAGTTAACTGGTTAACGATAAAAGATCTGAAGATAATGTAATAAAGACAGTAAAGGCATAAATATTGATATTTAAGGCATGTAAAATCTGCGTCAAGAGTATTCAATAATGAAGATCACAGTCAGAAGATGAGACTTAAGTACCATCATGCCATGCAAGAATGACGACATTCCACATGGGATAATGGACAGACATAAGAAGAGATTCCACACCAAGTTAAAATGGAAACAATTTCAACCAGCACAGATCTACCAAGTGTTATCAAATGTTCCCGCACATGCAGTTCATCACAGTTTGGTTGTAAAGAATCGCTTTTGTTCTCTACATATTTCACTCCACTGGCCTAATACTCGATTGTTGCAACATTCAAGACGGGACAGGGCATCATTTCTGAACTGTCTCATCGGTCCTGATGACTTTTGAAGGTATGCTGTCATCTTGTCCATCCTGTACCAGTGGAGGCACCGTATCCCAGACTCGGATGTTGCCGTCGTCACTGCAACTGACGATGTAGCGATCGGACACCTACAACGAATACACAACTTTGTTAAGAAATACGACTTCCATTGGCACAAACTGCATACATATCATGCCAGCAGATCTGAGAAAGAGTTCGCCATTCAGTCAAGAAATCAAGAAACCTGCATCTCAAAATACCAATACTTACCCCGATATCTCTTATTGGTCCCTTGTGACCCTGAAGATTGCGCACACAGGTCATGGTGACCAGGTCCCATTCCTTCACAGTGGCATCACTGCAATGCAAGGGCATAAAGAGATTTTATTTTTCAGTTTGAAATGCCCAAGTGATTTGAAATTATCAGTTATCTCTGTGTGTCACTGCTATTTATGTAAAAATTGAGAACAATCCAATAAAGGCGCTCCTCCACTTGACAGTTTTCTCGCAGAAGTTGGCTCACAATGGGCAATTCAACTGCCAGCAGTTGGTTGTGTCATTGGTCTCAGCGTAAGCCGTAAGGAAACAAACAAGAAATTTCGGTCAGAACGCTTGCAGCAACGCCATGTGGTACTAATAAGGCGCCCTCCTCAAATTAACCTGCAAAACATGTTAAAGCGAATCGACAGTCGTTTTGTAAACAGAAGGATGATGTTTGTAAACATTGCCCTCACAGCCAATCAGAATGCAGGAAATGAGTGTTTGTAAACAAAGATTCGTCCCCTTTTGCATTCAAATTTTTTCGCTGACACATCGCTTTAAATGCAGGAAGATTTTTGAATGGTTCAACTTTCACTAATTACTGCAAAAATGTTAGTCGTATTTCTTCATTTGACCTATTTTTGTCTCCATTTCTATGACTACTCACCTCGATGCTGTGAAGAAACGGTTTTGATGGAAGACGACACTATTGATATCACTCTTATGACATTCAATCCCAGATTCAAGTTCTCCTGAAGTCTTGTTCCAGAAGAACACCTGGCCCTGGGAATTGGCACTAATGATCAGCTCACCACTCATCTGTAAAACGGATGAAAATGACCCGGGTCAAATCTTCATCTCATGCTTATTACCTCATCCGCCCCAGGATTAAGCAGGCAGTATCTTCTGAAAATTTCTAAAATCCTTAGGAATAAATTGGAAATAATTTGAAGAAACATTCTTCAGATGGTTGATAGGATCAACCTTTCTTCAAATATTTTTCAATCAGAATCATAGGATATGAGAAATCGTTGACAGAAGATATGCCGTCTGCTATACTCTGGTGATAGATGAGTCACGGGCACTCAGTACACAAGTATTCTTGGAAAACAGAAGAGTCAGTTGCTAGTTTGATGCTGTGCCAAATATTTCTGGCAGATAAAAAAGCTCTTAGCAAAAACAGATTCGAGGAAAATACAATATCAGTCATTGGCTTTTTTACGCTGCGCCCAAAAAATGTGTGGCGGCCTAGGAAAACCCGGCCGATGTCGCATTTGAGGAAAGTGTTAATGGCCTTGGTGAACCCACACATTTCAATAGCTGACGTGTACCACATAACAGGTGAACAGTAGCTAGGCCTAGTAGGTCAATGCACAAGCAATCTGACAGCCCTTGTTGATGATCATTTTGCGACATCCGCCCGGTTTTCTTAGACCGCCACACAAATGGGGTGAAAAAGTCATTAAACAGAACAGCCCCACTTACTGCCATGCATGTGATATGATCATGCAGACCTGTGAAGACCCGCAGACATTCAGCAGTGAAGATGTTAGTCATCCGAATAGTCCTGAAACACAAACAGTTGTTCGCTGTACGAAAAAGTGTTTTACGAAATAGGCCAAGAAACAAGATTAAATGCAATATACAAAAGAGTTTTATAAAACAGGCTAAGAAACAAACAGTAAAGCACTACAGAAAAGTATTTTATAAAACAGCCTAAAAACACACTTACAAAAGGTCGCAAATTTTCGACCCCTTCTTCCTCAGGCACTTTCTAGCAGAGATCCCAGAAGTGAAGCAGAAGGATTCACTTCTGGGATCTCTACCAGAAAGTCCCTGAAAAAGACCCCGGTTGGGGTCGAAAACTTGCGAAATTCGGAGACAACTTTATGTTTACTATCATTTTGTGGGGTCAACTAGCAAATACTGTCCAGAAACTTGGGAATGACTGTTGGTACTAACGTCATGTATCTGAACATAAAATGTCTGTTACTTTCAAANACTTAGATCGATACGTTAACTGTGTGTGTCCTCTATTGTCAAGTCGCGGCTTATTCCGTCAGACAGGGGAACACTCGCAGATGGGGAACGCTCAAAAACGTTACACTGGGGTCAACATTGACACACTCCAAACTGCAAATGTTACTTGTTGTGACAAAATTGCTATATCTCCGGAACGAAAGCAGCCACGACGACGCAACTAGCACCCAAAAAGACGGCAAAAAAGTACCTTCACTTTCACCAATTTTGAGACGCGTGGGAGCAACGGTTATGCACATATAGACGAAAGATTGGGAACCTGACGAAAACAGGCCGAATCCGAGTATTCCCTCAAAACTTCCATTTTCGGCTGTGGCTTGTTTCTCTAACAGACATTTTGGAAGAAGCAAACCATATGAGGTCGTGGCCCATTGAGTTGCCTCCAAAATGAGTGTCTTGTCACCAGTTTTGTTTGCATATTTTGGGAGGTAGGCGCGTTTTGATACAGACATTAGAAGTTCATGTGACGAAATGGACACCACTTCACTTTTAGTTAAGACCAAAAGGGTTAAGTTTAAAGGAGCTCGACGTCCAAGTTGTAAACAAACTGGTTTGTTTACAAACAGTGGCCAGCAAACTAGAGTAGTTTTATTCCTTCGTCAAGGTGGCAGCACCAGTGGCGCCCAGCGATCAGAAACACCCAAGGCAACACCCCTTTTCCTGATTCCCACAGCCAAAGGAGATGCCATACTGCTACGTCAGAAACAAGCATGACATGCCCATGGCCTCATCCCGATTCCCGATTCCCACGCCCAAAGGAAATGGCCTAACAGACATAAGGATGGTATTACCCACGGCCACATCCCTATTCCCCATTCCCACACCCAAAGGAGATGGCCAACCAGAAACAAGGGTCACATACCCACAGCCACGTCCCTATTCCCGATTCCCGTACCCAAAGGAGATGGCCAACCATAAACAAGGACGACAAGCCCACGACCACATCCCAGTTCCCCATTCCCGCACCCAAAGGAGATGGCCAACCAGAAACAAGGGTCACGTACCCACAGCCACGTCCCTATTCCCGATTCCCGTACCCAAAGGAGATGGCCAACCATAAACAAGGACGACAAGCCCACGACCACATCCCAATTCCCCATTCCCGCACCCAAAGGAGATGGCCTACCGGTATCAGTAAACCAGAATGACATGCCCGCCAGCCACATCCCCATTCCCGATTCCCCCACCCAAAGGACATGGCCTACCCAGACGGCCCGATAGGCTACATCACAAACAAAGTTGACATATACAGTACGTACCTAGGCCTATAGGCGTAACCCACCGCACCACACATTCCCTTCCCATCCACCAATCAAAATCCATCACCAATGCACAATCAACAAACTTACATTGTTAAAACATACACACTACAATCATCATTCCCACACACAAACAAAACTCAAAAAAAGGCCACCGAAAATGACCAAACAAACCATAAATTCACGTCTTTCAATTTGACACTTAGCTACATTAAAGAAGTACCAAAGTGAATCCCAAATTCCGGACAGTATTCACTAGTTGAGCCATTTTGTGTGTTGTTTTTTGTGCTCTATGTTGGATACATATACAAAAGAGTTACGTCAAACAGACTAAGAAGCACAAACATTTATGCAACATACAAAAGAGGCAGTTACATGTATGCCCTGTACAAAAGAGGTTTGTAAGAGGTTTCTGCACCACGTGATCATGTAGGCATCACTATGCACTTAGTGGTTGATATCTGAAAAGCCTTGATTGATAAAAGGTGCTAATTCTTACTTGTCTGATGAGCCAGTGACAACATGAGTCCCATCAAACGCCAGGCACGTAATCCCCATTTTGTGTCCCCGGAGAATCTTTTTACAACCACTAAGAGTAACCATGTCCCAAACACGCACCGTCTTGTCATGTGAACCAGTCACCCTGAAGGAGGAAAATGATCAAAAAACGGTTACTTTTGGTATAAACTCAGATGAATGCCACCTTTTAAGGAAGAGACCCCCAGCCTAAATCTCTACATTATTAAAGGTGCTGCACCTCATATACGTACAGATTCCTGTTATCAAACTGTAAACACGAGACAGATCCTCGGTGACCGTGTAGTGTTATCTTCCTTTCAAATTTGATGAGGTCCCACACCTGAAATGTGATTCGTAGAAATAATAATTCAACTTCACCGTGTCAAGTAATCAACTCCTCTACTTCTTAAATACTGCAGCTCCTGTTGTCCAAAGCCCTTTGTGCTAGAGACACGATAGAATAATGTTACCATGGTCACTATTGCTTTGGCCCTGTGCCGGTCCAGCATCTGGAATTATGCTGTGGCGCTCGGCATCTGCCAGGACCCACATATGGAACTTGCTGTTATAGGGTGTAATGCAATGAAGGCATTCGACTGCTCACTGCATGCAAAGCAGACGATCTGATGAATAGTTGATGTTACTCACCATTGCAGACATGTCCCAGGAACCAGACACGAGGGTATTGCCATGCACTTGGAGACACCGCACACCACCCTGAAATGTACGCAAATACGTGTATGTGAGGTGGTCCAGGAAAACCCATACCTGCGTACAATATTTGACCGTATTTTTTACAGTCAAAACTTTGTTTTTACACTTAAATGCAGAAAAATACACTGATCAGAACAACTGCAGAATGTTGCGTTTCATTATTTTACACTGAAAAGTGTCATTTTATGGTCATTCCTCAAAAACAGTACAGCCAGCTGAAAGTTAGGGTAGGCAGGTCTGAAAACCTGTCGGATGTCGCGTTTGAGGAAAGTGTTAAATGGCCTTGGCGAACCTGCACATTTCAATATCTGAAATGTACTACGTAACAGGTGAACAGTAGCAGATCAATGCACAGGCAATCTAACAACCCTTGTTGATCACCCAGCAACTTCCGACGGTTTTCCTAGACCGCCAGACATATATGCAAGAAGAGAAGGTAATGCTAATATACAAGTATTAGGTACTGTCTCTCACCAGTACCGGGTAAGTCATGTATTAGAAAGACAGGCATTGCACAGAGATGTCAAAGATGAAAAGCAGCTAGAAATTAACAAACCACAATGAAATGGTCCATGGACCATGTGCTCACCGGGTTGGACATAACAGTCTAAT
The DNA here is from genome assembly GCA_002633025.1 of Notospermus geniculatus. Lineage (NCBI taxonomy): Eukaryota > Metazoa > Nemertea > Pilidiophora > Heteronemertea > Lineidae > Notospermus > Notospermus geniculatus. The sequence continues at coordinate 66,373 of NMRB01001999.1, read as the reverse complement.
GACAGAGGGATGAGCAATCTGGGTAAAGTCATTCCCAAGTAGGTGCACTTTGGGTCACGTCGTTCCTGACTTACAGCACTTTGACGATTTTCGGTTTACGCCATCTGGCGGCCATATTGGATGTCCGATTGGGCCAGAACTTCACATGCACATAAAGGTCATCTGCAGAGGGCCACATAGCAAATTGGAGCACTTTGGGTCAAGTCGTTGCTGAGTTACAGCACTTTGATGATTTTCGGGTTACGCCACCTGGTGGCCATATTGGATGTTTGATCAGGCCGAAACTTCACATGCACATTAAAAAGGTCATCTGCAGAGGGCCACATAGCAAATTGGAGCACTTTGGGTCAAGTCGTTGCTGAGTTACAGCACTTTGATGATTTTGGGGTTACGCCACCTGGTGGCCATCTTGGAAGTCAAATCAGTCCGAAATTCGACATGCATGTAAAGGTCATCTAGAGGGACGTAAATATCAAATTTGAGCACTCCACATCAAGTCGTTCCTGAGTAATAGCAGTTACTTGATTTTCAGGTTACGCCACCTGGCGGCCATATTGGATGTCCAATCGGGCCGAAACTTGGTATTTTTAAAGGTACCCCTCGAATGCATGTTTATGCAAGATATGAAGTTGCTTGATGAAATAATGACAAACTGTGGCAGGTTCGTCACTTTTGTCGAACTTTGACCTCTGTGACCTTGAAAAGTAGGCCAAATCAAAAACCCGTTATATATGTTATGTATCCTTATTAGATACACCTATGATAAAAATTTGGAGAAGATCTAGTCATTAGTTCAGGAGTTATTGCACTTTTTGTGTTTTCGGTTTCCGCCACCTGGTGGCCAAGCTAAGAGTCGAATCGGACCGAAACTTGGTGTCATGGGTCATCTGACCTAGGGGTATATATGTACCAAGTTTCAGATCAATAGCTCTGGCGGTTACGAAACGTGCCCTGCTAACGGAACACGACGACGACGACGGACGACGGACGACGACGGACGACGGACGCACAACCATTGTATAAGCTCACCACGGTGAGCTAATAAAAGTGCTTTCGAAAAACGACTTATATATTCGATTTTGAAGGACACAGTGCTTACCATGTGACCATAGAGTTTGCGAATACTGCGCCCACTTCTGATATCCCAGATACGGATGGTGCGGTCCATGCTGCCACTGAACAGACGCTTCTTATCAAATGTGATGCATAGCACGACATCTAAATGACCCTGTAATTAGAAAAAAAATGTGACAAGATTCAAACCAGGAATTTCTTCCCACGTGGACTTTCATCTCAATAACAAATAATGTTCTACAATGTACTTTAGAAGAAATGCACACCAACTCTTTCTGGGTTTGACTGAAGTTGTAGATGAAGGAGGGCAAGTCCACGGTCTCGGACGTGACATTCTTTCACTTATTCAGTGCTGTTTCTGCAAACTTTGGAACCACAGAAAGATGAAATACCCTGCATCATGTCAGGCTCTTGTCCTTCTATGCCCCTGGTATGAATTAAGTTCATTGTGGCTCATAATTAGTGCACTGTTTGCTAATTAGTTGTGTCACGGACGTAACATTGCACATGTCACGTCCGTGATGCAATAGCAAACAGTGCACTAATTATGAATCACAACCAACTGAATACCAGGGGCATAGAAGGACACGAGCCTGACATGATGCAGGGTACTTAATGGTCCTTTGGTGCCATGAGTTGCAGAGATTGACTGAACAAGTAAAAAAATATCACGAATTTGACCGTGGACGTGCCCAGGAGTGTCATCATACCTGAAGTTTGCGAACCCTCTGAATGCCCTTGACCTCACCAGCATATGATGCATACTTAGCCCGCGGATCCATACCCAACTTGGAGGTTTTCCACATTAAGACTTGACTCGGCCCTGATTGTCCCTGAAAGTTGCAAGGATATCTGTTAAATGAGAGGAATCAGATGTTTTCTTTTAAATCTGACGAAATAAATAAGGAATGAGAACTACAGCTGCAAAACTTGGAATTTACATGTATTCCATAAGTCATGCAGTGTAAGTATCTCTTAGCTCTAAGGATGTTAATTCATCACCAGTTGGACTAACTTTTCAGGTGGCAGACAGAATGACATTTCTCTAGCACTGGCATTCCTCACTCGTTCTTCTGATACCACATTAACCCGCTAACTGGGTAGGACGCCATATTACGTCATCTGGGGAATTCCTGGAAACACCTGAGGATTGTAGCTTGCATAAGGCATGCGGTATGCCATTAGCTCATTTGAAGTTACAGAACTTACAAGAATGTCCTTAGCTTGCCTCAGCTGGGGACGGATGTCGAGAGCTGCTTCATCTTCATCTTCTCTCCTCTTCTTTTTCTTCTTCTCTCTTCACAATGAAAAACAAACAAAAAATTACATTGAAAATCTTACTGATAGTCTTCAATTTTTGGTGGTAGATTATGGTTCACAATCAATGTCAGTCTCCAACCATGATTCCAAAATTGCTAATTTAGGCAGAATTTTCCCAGCAACTGGAAAGATCATGATCCATCTCATCTGCCCCATCCCTCGTTGTTTTAACCCAGTAAAATTTAATTTAAGGTGTCATTCTCGAGCAGACAGCGGAGGGAGATGTTTCTCAGAAAAATGAACCACTTTTTAGCTAACCTTTGACTTGCTGCAGTGCTGGGTGGCAGAGTTCCATCGAGGTCATCCAAATCCAAATTCGTGTCAGTGGTGAGGGCAGTTGCCTGCCTTGACGTCTTGTCTGTCCTGTACCGCAGTGGAACAGTAAATACATTTGTCTCTAATGATCGCACGCTTCTTTTGCCACGTTTAAGTTGATTTGTGGATTCGTGGTCTTTATCTATAAGAGGAATGAAATGGTCCATGGACCATGTGCTCACTGGGTTGGACATAATAGTCTAATGACATAGGGAGGTACATATCAGTTATGAGCAATCTGTTATGTACCAAGTTTCAGATCAATAGCTCCAGCGGTTACGAAACGTGCCCTGCTAACGGACAACGACGACGACGACGACGACGGACGACGACGGACGCTGCACCATCGTAATAGCTCACCCCAGTGAGCTAAAAATTCATTTCCTGATTATTTAGAAGTAGATACAATGAAATCCAAGCGGGAGGCAGGATCTCTGCCAGAAATTTTTTTGAGGGTACTAATTTCTTCAAAATCAGCAAAAACTCTAAGAAATTAAAGAAAATGGCCCTGTTCTGTTCCTTTGAGGGTACTGGCATAGTACCCTTAGTACCCTCTGGTGGAAACACTGGGAGGCATACATGTATCAATCAATGATACCACCAGGTTGTCAACTGAAAGATTTTGCCCCACAAAAATTTCAACTAGATTTTGCACAATAATAAGTACAATAAAAGCACAATAAAAGTATTCTCACAATAACTTTTCAAGAAACTTTTTTCCAAATTTCTTGCTGGGTTTATTTACCATGAAATGGATGACACAACAGACGACAAATTTTTTGGTACCAGTAAACAAAATATAACCTCTATTGACTTACCAGATCTGAACAATGAGTACTCATCAGATACAGACAGGTACTCAGATTCATCCTCATCTTCCTCTTCTTCATCCTCATCTTCATTGATTGCATACTCTTGACGTAGACGTGAGATGGTGCCACGGCGAACGGTTATTTCAGCTGAAAGCAAAAGAGAGATGAACAGAAATATCAGGAAACTGTAGTTCGAGTTGTTTACCGTACAGTAACTTTGTTGTGAATCTGTTTTTCAATTATGCAACAGAATGATCCCATTTGCTCTGCTATCACATTGATTCACAACACTTGAGACATGAAAGGCAGTTCATTGCATCTGAGCACTAGAGGGAATAAGGGCATATGTGACCCATGACAGCAAGATGAGTCAGAATGCGCACAGAAGAAGACCCAAGGTGACACCAACGGATTGTTGATTTCAGGATTGTCTGCCCATTGTGAAATTTGACTTTGTCCATTTCTGTAATTGTTCTCTGGTGTCATCTTGGGTCTTCTTTCCGGTGCACTCCGACTCATTTTGCTGTCACAGGTCACATCTCATAACCATTGGCTGGAAAGCAATTCCACTGCCATCAGTAAAAGCAAAAATAGATTATTTTTGGTAAAAGGCAATACGAAACCCACTTCACTTTCTCGAGAGGGCAGTGCTGTGAGTGGTTTTATGTACCAAAGATATTAAACCAACATACATTCAGTCACATGCACAGACATTTTGTAAATGTCTTCATATCTATACTTTTCATGCAACTGATGCACGTATGTATACACACACACAAGCTTGAGAAATATCTTCAACAGATCTGACAGTGGTAAACCAATGGATAGGACACACAAATACACATCATTCTACAGCTACTGTAGTCAACTTAGAAGGAAGCTCATTCAAGAGAATTTTGATGAAACTTGATTACACGAAAGTTAAGATGCGCCCTGAGATTGAGAACAAGGTAATGTGTTTTATGCGTTTGATGTCATAAAATGCAGTGGGATTTCCCACCAGTTTATTTTTTTACTCAGATCAGAGAAATATGGAATATCTAACGAAATAACAATTTCTTGTCGTCCAAGCAGATCTTAACCTTCCTATTAGGAAACATATAACAATAGCATGAATGACGCCGAGTTCAACCATGGAGGTATTATTGAGAAGGAGCGAAAATGGGCCTGACATCAAACAGTACAATCATCGTTCCGCAGTTTGGTCAATTACACCTTGCGTAATCCCCACAACAATACCCTAATAACGCCACGCGATGGTCGGAAAAAGCCAATCTAATCTTCGGTAATTTCCGTGTGCAGTCAGCACTTCCCTTGTACAATGGTCAGAGTCCGAACAATAGAAGGGAACAATGGCAGTGGATGTTGCCAACGCACGAAAACTGAAAAATTCATCGTTTTCATTGCGTCAAAAACAGCACCTCGCAGCATCTCGCACTGAAACGACCACCCGTACATGTTACCTGAACTAATCATCTTTTAAAATATCAAAACGCAATCCTCTTCAAACTTTTCATATGCGAAGAATCTCACTATCAATATCATTATCATAATCACCGTAAAACATAGATATCTTTATTGGGAATTGGTCTTTTTCGATGATTTTTTCACTAAAACATAGTGGAAAACTAATCAAATTCAGTCACCCTCGAAATGGCCAGTTATCTAATTCCGAACGTGGAGAAAAATGCAGGAACATGTTTGGGGAAATGCGGTATGTATTATAGATGGCGCTGCACTTTGGGAGCTGTGTGGAAAGGATGATTGCCTTCAAAGGGCTCAGCGTGCGTACCGCACAATAGAAGGGAACAATGGCAAACAATGGGGGCGTGGAATTGTGGTCACAGCGATAAGGGCCGTGCTCGCTCCTTCTCAATAATACCTCCATGTTTCAACAAAGGATCTCCCTGATTTTAGATGTACAAATTGTATTCTCAACCCATGTGAGACTGGTTTATCTTATCAGCCGCCTCCACACCTGTGGCACTGCATCTAGCAGGTGGAGTGGCAGCAGATATGGGAACCAGTCTGATCAATTTCTAACAATTTACATACATTCTCACTTCATGTCTAACAAAAAATCTCAGCCATCAACAGTAGACATTAAAACCATGTAACGCTCAATCACACATGATTGTAGACAGACAGAAAAACAGATTTAAACAAACTAAATTATCACATGGCTTGACCTTCACATCAACAAAGTAGAAATCTGGAAATGATGGATAGAAAAAAATGCATGGATTAACAGAAGGAAATTCAGAGGAGGGGGACCTGATGATCGGGCTGTGAAATGCAAATTCTACTGGCAGTAAAAAGTGACAAGAGCAACATGAACATGGCGTATGCTCCTCATGTATGTTACATGTACCGTATTTTCGCGACTATAGGGCTCACCTGACTATAAGGCGCACCCCCTAATTTCACCCAAAATCTTTGACGAAATCCATACATAAGACGCACCGCCCTATAAGGCGCAGTCCTGTCAATGAGTGCTTCAGTGCCTTCTATGACATGGCTTGCATGCATCATCCATGCATGCTTGAATGCTTGGGTTCGTCAGCGTCTTGACACTTCTGATCAAATTGTCGGACTCAAGCTGCAGATAAGGCGCACCACCCTATAAGGCGCACCCCCAATTTTAGACCCTTCTTCAAGGAAAAAGGCCGCGCCTTATAGCCCGAAAATTACGGTAAGTTGGTTTCCCGAATTCTGGGCTATTTTCAAATGGAACCTTCCTTTAGTCACCCTCAACATGCATACCAAAAATCAATTTGATAGGACAACTGGTTCTGATTGAAATTGATGGAAACTAATTTCAAAATGGTGGGTCTGGTGGCCATTTTGAAAATCAGAAGGAGCCCATTTTCAAAAAGAACTTTTGGTCAGCCATCCCCCCAATTGCAAATTCACAACCACAGATCACAGGTCAAAAAACGAAATTAAAATGGAATGAATGTACAAATGATTTCATATAAAAAAGATGTAAATACAATGCATCAAAATCACACAGTTTACCTTTCCTATGATCGTCACAAAACCGAACTCCTATGGCAGCAAAATGTGCAGATTATTACATCATTTGTGTGGAGTTCAAAGCAAAATTATTATTACAGAATCAACTCCAGTGTATAACTAACTATTGAGAGTTAACAGGTCAAGATATACCGAGAATAAATGGTGCGTGCGTGTCGATTGAGCTGGTTAGAGAGGATTTTGAATTCGAAGCTAGCTATGGGAAACTACATAGTTTTGTATCTTGGGTTGGATTCTGGGATGAGGTGGTGTCAACTACATGACGACTGCTTCTACTTCTAAACTCCATTTCGTCATTTTCAGAGTCTGCTCAATAAAATGATGCAAGTATGCAAGAATATTGTTTTCTTTAGAAGCTGGTGACCGGTGAAATTGTATTGGTTTGTATTTGATTTTTCCAGGTTCAATCCCCGGTTGGGCACCGTGCATCATTTGGCTCAGCGATATTTCACAGGCACATTGACAAGGCCAATATCAAAGTCACAGCAGGATTTTTTTCGTGGTTTCCAGGACACAACGTCATGACATCATGACGCAAAGCCGGGGGCAAAATGTATTGCTGATGTCATCCTATGATGCAAAGCGGGGGGGGGGGGGGGGNGAATCAAAATCACACAGTTTACCTTTCCTATGATTGTCACAAAACCGAACTCCTACGGCAGCAAAATGTGCAGATTATTACGGTACATCATTTGTGTGGAGTTGAAAGCAAAATTATTATTACAGAATTTCCAGTGTATAAGTAACTAATTGGGAGTTAACAGGTCAAGATATACAGAGAATAAATGGTGCGTGTCAATTGAGCTGGTTAGAGAGGATTTTGAATTCGAAGCTATCTATGGGAAACTACATAGTTTTGTATCTTGGGTTGGATTCTGGGATGAGGTGGTGTCAACTACATGACGACTGCTTCTACTTCTAAACTCCATTTTGTCATTTTCAGAGTCTGCTCAATAAAATGATGCATGACAGAACGAAGTTGCATCGTGGAAACGATGCAAACCCACCCTTTATTCTACAGATGATAAAAGCTCCAAGGTCAGTGATTAGGACTATGGTGACTTTGTGTTGGCGTTAGACCAAGCATGATTTACAGGCAGTGGCAAGCAGTACCTTTATTTTTATCGTGCTCCTCGGTTGCTAGAACAAACAGTGCATAATGTGAGCCTTTAGTATGATGCTACTCAGTGAACGTGCATTTGTGAGCCGCTCTGGCAAAACCAGATGCTTGTCGCTCAGAAGTTGAGCCTAAACGAACTAAGATGACACCAGGAGAGAATGGAAGAAATAGATTCTGTCAGATTTCATAACAGGCAGACATATTGAAATTGACAAACATTTGGTCTCAACCTGCCAAGGTAAGAGCGACAAGCGTCTGATTTTGCCAGAGCAGCTCACATTTGATCAAGCATCTCAACCCTAGTCTCCGTGGGAATGTGACGTGACTAATGGTTTACGACATGCCAATGTCACTACTTATCTATACCTTTTTAATGTACTGGTACCTATCCAGAGCAGTTATATGCCACTCTGTGCATTAATACATGGAATGAGAACATTTTTTTCATATTGCCACGATATTTCATCAATAACAAGAACAGGCTCACCGAGTGAACAGAGAAAAGGTACCAACACCGTCCTTGGTATAGACAAATTCCAAATTGACGTAAACGAGAAAGATCTGCACACTTCCGCCAAAATCGCAAACACAACCTCGGTCTGAAACTGAATGACATGACGCAGAGAACCCCACGAAAGTGACTTCGATGACGTTGCGTCAGAGTCGACCATTGCTGAATCATGGATTGCGTCACGTCAGCTGGTTTCAGATCGAGGTTGTGGTTGTGAAGTGCGCAGATCAGAGAATTAGAGAATCGTCCATTGGCAAGCTAAAAACTCAATGTTTGTGATTCACATGGCAATGGACGAGCAATGTTTTCAAGCTTTCATGCACAAGGAGTAGGCCTACTTAATGTGGATGGATGACAGTCATACTGTCACTATACACTTATTTTGAATTTTTCAAGGGCTTGTGGTATAACACTACCATGGTAAATCAGAGACGATAATTGAGAATCTATGATAAATCACAGATTCGATGAACGATACTTGCTTGCATTATTTTACAAATATCAGAAGCTGTAGTGTTTTACAAATTTAAGAAGCTGCAGACTATAATCTCTCTAACCAATGATTTATCTTTTATTCTTACTTTGTATAGCACTATCTCTTCTGGAGTCAACACCTGAGTTTGTGCTGCTTTCCTCCGCCTCCATCCGAACAAACTTTCCACCGATTCTCACCATGCCATCTGGTGTTTGGTCTGTAAATGAATCAGATGTTTTAGCTGCTGACCAGAAATTAAAAGGAATCATTGTGGCCGAGTCAACTGCACACATTGGGCCTCAAGTCAACAAGAAGAAAACATTTTATTTCACATAAATCATGTAAAAGTCTGATTTATTTCCATTTGGCCCAACTGACGCCATAGATCTAATAGCAGAGACTAAAGCACCCGCTTACCATCTATACTAAGCCTATCTGGTTTTGGTACAGCACTTTTCATTTCAAGGGTTATCTTCTTCAGTTCGTAGTAGGCCAACCTCCAGTCAATCCCCAGGTGGTTATCCTTGTTTGATCTTCTAACGAGGCTTGTGATGTTGGGGACACCTTCTTCTATACCTGTGGAAATATTAGGCCTAGTGAAGTTTGGAAAATGTGACGAAACACGACTAAGTACGAAATATGAAATTCAACTTCATTTCCAGGATGTAATGTATTTCTGGAGATGGTTGGCACCACAAATGTCTCCCTGCTACCAGTGCGTCTTTTAGCATATCATGTAAGACCGAGAGTTATGGTGCATCTTGAATTTTTAAATTTCCACTTCGTATCTACGAAGTGGAAACAAAAGATAAATTTCAAAGTTTAATATACACCGTAACACTATCGGTCTAATGCCATATGCTGAAAGACGCTCTTGCAGAAGGCAATACTTGTGGTGCCAACAACCTCCTTAAATACCTTACATCATGGAAATGAAGTCCAATTTTACATTTCATACTTTCGTGTTTCGTCAGATTTTTGAAACTCACTATTGATCGTGTTGAAATTACAGTCAGAATCATCTGAATCAATAAACGTTAGGGTCGGATTCAGATTGTATTTCATGTCAGCCATTACATAAAAGAGCTCATTCAATTTTTATAAGTAATCAACAATCAGGCAGGTTTATCGTCTGCCGTTTCCACCATAAAAAAGAAACTGCTTGTTCATATGATTATGAATAAATAAATACCCTGGTACATGTACATATAATGGATGACAAAGAGAGCTAGCTTGGCATTAACCAGTTGGCTGGGCATGAAGGATACGTACATCCTGCCTTCCAATTTCATAGGATGGACAGGTTCCCTAAGTTTTATCTTATTGTATGAAGGCCAGATAAATTTGTTGCACAGCCCTCTATTTTGTTGCAGACATGTCCATCATTTTAGATTGCCAGAGAGGAAAGTTGAATTTTTGTTTGTACCCTACTTTTAGACTTTTTTTATCGCCAAATGAAATGATATTTGTAAACATTTATTCAGCAGTTAACTGGTTGACGTAGAACCTACCCATTTCTTGACACTTTATCATCCATAGGTCATCTCTGGAACACAGATATTTCCATCGTCGACACACCTGATAATGAGATCCAGAACAATGTTTCACCTGCATGGTAAACTTGCATCGTCCTGGGTAAAGAAAAGGATTACCCAGGATGATCCTGGGTAAACGTAAGCTATACCCAGGACGACATTGACCCATTCAGCATTACTGAGGCCAAAATGAAAGAAATGACAAATTTTCGGACTGAAAAGGTAAGGGAGGTTCCACAGTGGGAGAACTTACCCCAGCAGCAGATTCAATATTGGCAGGTGACAACATGGAGAAAATGTGGAGGAGAAGGTGATCATGAAGCCTGTTGATGTCCGTTCGATCTCTCATTCTAAAAAATAGGAATACATCTATCAACTTAAGCGATTACATATGAAAACAGTGTCAAGTAATTAACAGTTTGTTCAAGGCCTAGGTGTTTAACCCAATAGACAAATCCCAAATTCCCAGATCTGCGCACTTCCGCCGAAATCATAAACAGAACCTCGACCTGAAACAAGCCGATGTGATGCAATCCATGATTCAGCAATGGTCGACTTTGACGCAACGTCGTCGAACTCACTGTCGTCACATGGTCGTGGGGTTCTCTGCGTCACGTCATTCAGTTTCAGACTGAGGTTCTGTTTATGATTTCGGCGGAAGTGCGCAGATCTTTCTCGTTTTCGTCAATTTGGGATTTGTTTATATTGGCATCTGGAGACATGGTGGATTGTGGCGCTCCCAGCAGTAATTGGTGATTTTCATTTCTACATTTGATGTGATGGGGATTTTTTTCAAAAAGCGGGTGTGGTCTTCTAGGCGGCTCACGGCAGGGCAGTTTAGGGTGGCATGGGGTCTCTTTCCACAGCCACAGGCCCTTCCGTCAACTATGATATCTCAAGAGCATTGACATTTTCCCTCAATTCTCAAGGGAGCAGATGCCTATGATAAATGTTTTACATGCTAGACAATAATGGGATGCAACACAATCACAATGGCATTTACTGTATTTGTACCTTTGCATCAGACACTGTGCCATGTAGTTGATGACTTCAGAATCACACATCTTGACCACTTCAACCAGGGCAGCCATCTTTTCATGATCTTCCCAGCTCGCCATCCACTGTTATTGTAAGAACAAGAATTCATTATGTTTGTGACACACCTATAGATCAGAGTGGCTAATCTGGTGTAATCTAATCTAATCTAATCAGGATGAGCCTGGGTAAAGAAAAGAAACATTACGGTAACATTAGACTAATCTTGTCTTCACCTCTGGGATCTCTTCTACATAGCGCCTGAGGAAGACCCCGATTGGGGTCGAATATTTGCAAAATATTCAGAGACAACTTTCCAATTTATTGTAATCTTGTCTTCAGAAGCTCCCCACCAAACACTTATTCAAACACTTAAACAAACTGCGTACAAATCAGCTTAATTTCTATTGCTGAAGTTAGATATCCACTGCAAGGATTTTACATTGTAGCTCTTTAAAATCATCGCAGTTTTCATGATCAGTGACTTACATCCCAAATCTGCTGAAGTTGCACTTGGAACTGTTTCCTCAACCGACCTCGGTGAGCTTTTACATAGCGTTTCCCTTGAGACGGTGCTTCACCAAACCATTTCACATTCTTATAGCACTTCTGAATGGGGATGTACAGATCTTTAACATTGGATGGTTTGTTCACTGGACCCGCACGAATCTCTCTCTGCATGGCTCCTGGAATGTTATGAAAAATTAATAAGAATACTGAGGGACATGGAAGACTGATCCTCGCATTGATGCATACCGGTACATAATTTATGTGAAAGGACGGTAACACGGCAACAAGACAAAGAAAACAAGAAAGAGCAGGATGATGTATCGCTCTCTAACACGATTTGTAAACTCATCATGTAATATAATATTCATTAAAGCCCCTCTGTTTTGAATTTTACGTTATTTTCAAAATGTAAGGAGAATGCAGGCAGAGGCTTTCATTTGAATGTCCCTAAAATGCTTGCCCAATACATGTACGTACGTACATGTACATGTACATCAAAGAATCAAGCGCTAGTTTTCAGTTTATGTGTGGCGGTCTAGGAAACCTGGCGATGTCGCTGAATGATCAACAAGGGCTGTCAGATTGCCTGTGTATTGATTTCAGCTATTGAAATGTGGACATCCGCCGGGTTTTCCTAGACCGCCACACATACTGAAGAAACTGCAGGCAGAGCTCTACTAGTATTCATATAGAGCATACAGTAGTAAGCTTACATTTTACACTATACTAACGTTGAAGGATGCAGAGGACTTCCTGAATTCAATACAGGTGGCTTTAAGTCTCGAAAGGGAATGAGGACTCAGCTGCACTGTGATTAGAGAAAGTTTCACATGTAAAATGATACATACCAAGTTTCCCAACTGCATCTTGCATAAAGAAATCAACAGTTGAAGCATCAGATGATGTCCCGATAGCACTTCTGTGTCTATGATGTGCCGATGGTGGCGTTTTCAGAGGAGGCAATGCCCGTAGAGGCTGTATCGCATCCAATCTCTTCTGCATCTGAGCTTCAAAACTTGACATTGATGAAGATAATGGATCCACAGCTTCCACACGAGAAGCTGCACGAGATGCATCAACAGATCTGGTCAGACGAGATGACGCAGACTTGAGAAAGTCATGGTCCTCATCAACTTCTGCATTTTCTCTGTTAGTGTTTGCATTACTACCGGATTTCTCCGACAGAATTTCTTGTTTTTGACTTGCGTTACTAACATATGACTTCACAGAGGAATGAGAGGATCTTTTAATACTGTTTGGCTCGGAATGTAATGATTCAGCACCGTCCGTGTTATCACGCCGTGAACAAACAGAACTGGCTTCGTCGGGCAGTGATTTCTTTTCAATACTTTCAGCCACTGATTCCTTTCCGGAACCCGATAAACGAGTGTCTTGACCATCTTTCTCAACGTTGAAAATTACTGGTTCTTCTTCGTTGTCACCCAGTGGATGAATCGTCCTCAGAGAAGATATTATAATGCTAGCAGCATAGTGAACAGCAAAGACTGAAATTGCACGACTGCTTTCATTCCGATTTGGCTCCACGGCGTCTGTTTGGCTTCCACATGAATCTATGAGTTCTTTCAACAATTCTTCATCCTCCATTGCAACTGCTGGTAACTCGTCTATCATTCTGCGTAAATCTTCCTCTTCTTTTGCCCTTAGTCTCTCCTTCCTCCATCTTTCCCTCAACAGAGCCATCTCCTTCATCTTCCTGAAGGGAGCTGACGGATACCTCTGCTTCAACGCGGCGACAAAGTCTCGGTGGAAAACGGGTTCCATGACAGTTGCAAGAGTCTCAAGTTGGTTCTTCGGGCACCTATTCGTCAAACCACAAACAAGCATCCTTTGCTGCCACGGCCTCCAAGTCTCAAACCATTCCCTGATTTTCTTAAAAATGTGCTTGTTGTTCAGGTCGGTTTGTTGCCTCAAACTGAAGATATCGTCAGAGCTACCAGTGTGGGAAAGAACAGAGTAGGATTGAAGTTTGCGGTGCCCATAGCTGGCCCCAGGGCGAGTGGGAATCGACGACGAATCACTAGCAGAAAACATCATGCGAGCCCTTGTTGATCTCCAGCAATTCAACTATGCAGCAGTGTCTGAAATGACAAAACGAAATGTACGTTCACCGATTGATAAGTAAAGGGAGACATGATTAGATTATTTCTGATTAAAGTAATGTTCAAGTAAATGTTTGTCACTTCAGTGCTTCACCGGCAGGCCTGCACTAGGCTACTTAGGCCCCTATACTTCGTCTTAAGGGTTATGTAAAGTTACTCGAAATCTCGAATCCCAAAAAATCTGACTAACTGCACAACAAATTGGGAAAACAAGGCTAGGCCTAGGCCTACCTGCAGATAGATACAGAGTACTTAGGCACGCACTAAAACGCTGACCGCGGACCGCGGACCGCTGACCAGATTTGGTCAAGTTGGGTTTCACTTAATCTTACATCAAAATTAATGATATTTATAGGGGTTTTTATGTATCAATGAAATGTATAGGACCTATTGATGCATTTGCAGTCGAAAATATTCGCAGATACGGCGATTTTTGCAGAGAAATACCAGGTCCGTGTTTTCCGAAAAACACGGACCAACTTCTAAAAGCGATCATTATGATAATATTTCCGAAAAAAATGTTCACTAAATACCAATTTGTTAAGGCTGGGGGCTACCTATGCCGACTTTATTGACGCTCTTTGAAAACAAGCGTCCTAACATATTCATGACAAAAAGTAACAAACTGATGTTAACGAAATGTTTTAGCTACAACCTTTAGGCTCCCGTTCTGTGAAAGAATTGTTCATTTTGACTAATTACGATGGAGTTAATTAAGTTATAACAGGTTGTCAAAATTTGAGTTCGCAAACAATTTTGCAGACTTGGGATGCGACACATCAGTTTCCCACATAGTCTGTAAGGTACAGGCCTGATGCCTGCAGGGCGTAACGATCCGTTTTTTACGAAAGTACTTTCCGTTTAATTGGTATAAACTAATTAATGCCAAAAAAGGGCTCTATTTACAGTTTTTGAAATATTTCATATTCCCGACCAACTATTCAAAAAAGGCGATCGTGTTGCCCTAGAATGCACATATGGCAATAACATCCAAAAGAAATTTTTCAAATATATGCGTCCACAAATGAGAAAACTTGTTTTGCAAATTTGAAAAATTCCATACCACTCGCCAGTTACTTCTTTGTTATGTAGATTTGCATAATTCGCGCCATTTGAGTAAACTCTGTTCGGCCACTTGTGACCAAAGCACCAGTGACAGAGCTGAACAATACCCGCAGTGGACACAAAAGATTTAGGGTCGGCACGTACACTGAAGATTGGTTTTCGAAAACAGTATACCAGGGTGAGCGGATTTAATCTGAATGTGAATGACTGGTCGCACAAAGGCCAGTTCCGTGGATTGCCACTAGGGAATGAGCTCAGCTATAGGTAGCCCCCAACCTTAATGGCAGACTATTTCAACAGGCACAAAACAAAGCATTTCTTCACATTCTCGAAAAATACAGGCCCGTTTTTGGTCTGCCATGGAGGTACTGACGCGACTGACCGACTGACTGACTGACTGACCATGCTGACATGACTGAAAAGGCACACTTGAAGTCCAATAGGCCTAAGTCGCTGATGCCAATGCCTTGAAAACACGGCTGGTGTGGTAGTAGATAAATATCCATAATAATGAATGTCCCCCAAGTTTTCAAGAGGTCGAACGTCGGTTGGTTGTTGTGGTAGTAATAAATATCCATAATTAATGAATGTCCCCCAAGTTTTCAAGAGGTCTATCACTATGGAGGTTCTGACGCGACTGACTGACTGACTGACATGACTGACCCCCCCCCCACTCAGTTAATTTGGGGGGTACCTATCCTTGTACCAGAATTTCAGAATGACCCCCTTTGGTAGGGAAAAAAAGCTATTATGACACCCTTAAGAATGGGACCGAGGCAATATTTACCACCCTTTTTAAAGGACTTTGCTATAAATTCTACCCCTTAAGTAAGGTGAAAAACTTGTCAGTATACCCCTTATGTAAGGACCAAACAAACTTCTCTCAAGCCAAGACACAGTCAGGTAAGTAAGGTGGCCACCAAGAATAACGTTGTAAAGATAGAAGAATAAAGCGAGATAATGAATAACAGAACCCAAACGTGATTTTAGTATATAACAGTGGCTGTGAAAAGGCCTCTCAACCCCACAAGTGAATTCGAATTTCCCGCCCATAATTGACTGTTGCGATTTCTTCCCACCACGGTCTTATCAAGTAAAGAGCCAAACTAACATGATAAAAACTTGGCCCCAAATTGGTTATGTAAGTAAAGCATGCAATAAAATCAACAGAATATTGAACAAAAGACCCAAAAATTTGAGCCTCTCATGATCATAGTGTCCATCACAGCTGATTTTTTTTCATTTAGGTCAGACTGTCTGACCAGAAACATCTACATGTAGGTGCACCGGCCTCATGCACAGTTGGCGGGGTCGGTTATTGTGGCCTATTCACACAAATCAATCTCATCACAGAAATGACCAACACGGGCAAACTTTACGTCATTGGAAAGGAAATTTCGTCGGGAATCCAACCAAACAGTTTTTGAGGCGATTTCTTTCCATCCTAGAGAAATAAAACCATAAGTTCGGGACGTTGTAGAAGTGAAAGTCATCCTCAAGTCGGGATCGTCGGCAATACACGAAAAGTTGGCGTCGCCGTAGCGTAGAACCATACCCTACGGCGCTCAGTGTAACTTGATGAGGTCCTCATACCCTTTTTGAAGGAATCTGACGGACCCAAGATCCGAATGCCACCCCTTTTTTGATGATTTCTACGGGAAAATCTCCGTACTTTAAACCTAGAAAAAGACCCCTTTTCCGTAGTAGGCCTATTTTAGTCCCGTACGCGGATGCGGCCACATAACAATCTGAGGGGGGGGGGGGAGGGGACTGACCAAGTCCAAGTCGCTGATGAATGTCAATACCTTGAAAATGGTTGGTGTGATAGTAATAAATATCCATAATTAATGAATGTCCCCCAAGTTTTCAAGTGGTCGATCGTGAAAATAAGTGCTCTTAGATTAGAGATGAGATTTCATTAAAGGATTGTTAGGCCTGATAGGAGATTGGTTCATCAATTAGAGGAATCCTTTAATCATTGTGAGATGACCAATCTCCCAAATATCTCACTAATTAGAAGAATCCTTTGATCATTGTGAGATGCTCATCACTGACGAATCTCCTAATTATCCTAGTTAGAGGAATCATTTGATCATTGTGAGATGCTCATCACTGACGAATCTCCTAATTAACTCACTATAGAAGAATCCTTTAATCATTGTGAGATGTCCATCACTGACCAATCTCCAAAATATCTCACTATTAACAAGAGGAATCCTTTGATCATTGTGAGATGCTCATCACTGCAATCTCCTATTATCTCACTCATTCCTTTGATCATGGAATCTCATCTCTGATCTCCTAAGAGCACTTATTTTCACGATCGACCTCTTGAAAACTTGGGGGACATTCATTATTATGGATATTTATTACTATCACACCAACCATTTTCAAGGTACCGGTATTGACATTCATCAGCGACTTGGACTTGGTCAGTCATGTCAGTCAGTCAGTCAGTCAGTCAGTCAGTCAGTCAGTCGCGTCAGAAACTCCATAGACCTAAAACGGGCCTACATGGTTCCTGCAGCTTTTTGGTCAGCAAAATTAAGGCCTTTTTAAGGCTTTTTAAGGCCAGTCCAGGAAAAATTTAAGGCCAAGTTGTCAGGAGTTTTCACGTAGGTTCTGCAACTTGCGGTGAATATTTTTTTCGCACAATGGTTTAGCACAGCCTGAAGGTTAGCGCTGAGGGTGGGATCCCGACTTTCACGACCGGGCAGTTTTCAATTGATATGAATAAAACATCATAAGGAAGGGGAAACGGTTTAATGAAAATTCAAAACTGAAGCTAAATCAAATTTAAGGCCTTTTTAAGGCCACTGAGTGAAAAAATTCTATATTTAAGGCTTTTTAAGGCCTTAATTCTGAAAAACAAAAATTCATGACTTTTAATGCTTTTTAAGGATCCGCGGGAGCCCT
>NMRB01001999.1:18244-30236 GCA_002633025.1 Notospermus geniculatus | reverse complement strand
TCAAATATAACGTCTATTTTTGCTGTACCAAATGGGTTTAACACCACTCTATGGCTGGCAAAAATTTGGTGGAAAAATCTCAGCTCATTTTCAAACTACACACAAAAATGTATTTCTCAGAATTCAAATTTCCCGCTCAATTAGTGATGTAATTCCTAGAACCATTTCTATAGTCATCCATTGTAAACTGTACTAAATCTTTATCCTGGAGAGCCTGTCAAGTGCACTTTCTGGCTCAAAGTGTTGATTTAGGAGGAAAAGTCAAGTAAACACTAACCTTCTCAGGAAGGATATTATTATTCAACAAAATTGACCAAGATATCGAAATCTCTAAATATGGTATTTTCAATTATTTTAGAATTTTCACCTGAAATTCAGGTGTAAAGATCCCCACATGGCTGACTTATTGATTCTCAATCACGGCAACGTGGTTGACATTAGAAATATATTCTGTCCAGCTGTCTTAGATACAGATATAGCACATTTTGCAATGGTCACTATTGTAATGGTTCTCTGAATGACATCACTAATTGAGCGGGAAATTTGAATTCGAAAATTACATTTTGGTGTTTATTTCGGAAATGGGTAGAGATTTTCGAATCAAACTGTTGTGAGTCCTGAAGTGATATCATAAGGCACTTTGAGGTGTAGGTAGCCCAGTTTGGCTGGCAAAGTGGTCAGTTCCCCTTTTTAATGAGAATCACCTCAACTTTGTCCTGATGCTCGTGGGCCTGTGCAGTATTGCCAGTTACTGTTGGGAGGGAGATTTTTCACAAAAAAATCACGAATTTTAGTTAAAAATTACTTGAAAACTTTGATTAAAAAACCTCTGTGAAATCCACATCAATAGTGTGCTGCCTATCTTGCCGGTCAAACTGACGTCAAATGACGTCGGCGACCCACGTGGTGCAGTTTGTCGTCAGCGCAAGTGGAGTGTTGCGTCTTCAACCATGACGCGATCTGCACGTGGCGCACTTTGTCGTTGACCGCCAGCATGGCGGACTGCCGGTCAAAAGTGACGTCATAATGAGCCGCTACACAAGCTCTATAGACCTTTCCAACAAAGACGATGGCCTACTGGTTCCCCAACATAATGCAGTGGCCATTCATTGTTCAAGCATGATACAACCCTACCAAACACATCCTCTCGGACAAATATTTTACCAAAACTTTTGTGTCCATGGCCCTCTTGACCAATTTGTGCTAGTGGCCATTGAATGGTATTAAACTTGTCAGGGATATCAGGGTTACATGTATACATGTATCTAGGATTTCAGTTGGGCATGGTGCAAACTTTGTGATAAGGGCACTTCAAACTTGAAAAGGGCACTTTTCATTTGCAACATTTCTATTAACAGAATTTGATAAGCTTGTCAATGTCAATTAAAAAGGTCTCTATAATTCCAGTCAACAGCCAGTTTAAGCCAGTTTCGAAGGTGATATGACAAAAAGGGACCTTGACAGAGGATCTGGGGGAGGGGGGTACTAAAACTTTTTTTAACATGTTGTATGCCGAAGACGAGAATCTTCGTCAAACGCTGCCAACCGTTGTATGCCGAAGACGAGAATTTTCGTCAAACCCAGATTCTTTCACCAGACGATAGGTGGCATCATTGTGCTTCCGGGTACCTAGTAGTTCGTTCGAGTCACCACAGGTTGGCGCGCTACAGATCAGCGAGTCCACGTGCTAACTACGCATATTACTGTTATGGTGCACAGGAAGATGCATTTTTCTCCACTTTTTGTGCAGTTTCCGCAAAAAACAGTAAAATTCATGTACTTCTCGATTTGTTTTCACTGCCCTACCTTTTACTGAACATAGAATAAATGGTATTAATGGAAAGCTTGTCTTCTCTTCTTTTATTTGGTACATAGCAAAAGGTGATCCGTGTACATGTACATGTAATGCAGCATGGTGAAGGATGGTGAAATTCGATGAAATCGTTAGCACGCTGGGGGAAAACCCAAAAAATGACGTTGGCATACAAGGTGTTAAAAAATTTTTTAAGGGGCACGGTGCCCTAGGGGGAACTGTTAGACCGCTGTCTTTGTTGGAAACGTCTGTAGGCCATCAGGATATGTCGTACCTGATATTGTCCGCTCGTTTTGATTCTATCACCTGCTTCCTGCAGGTACGCATCTAGTCACAGTCACAGCAGTATTTGGCACGTAAAGGGTTAATGAACGGATGTCCCAAATGCATTCTGCGCATAGGTCTGTTTTGTCACTTTCCATGCAAATAATCATACATGTACAATTAATGATGCCTTATAAATGACAGGTGGTGGTAGTTGTGATGCAAAGGCAGTATGTCAATTTCTTATACATTATTCATGGAATGGGAACTGTACGTATTTATTCTTCATTAAAGTCTATCTAGGCCTACTTACTAATCTCCATTCCAAACAAACATCTGTTCAATGTACCGTACTCTGAACTTGTAAACATATAGATTTTGGGATATGAACGATATCTGCAAGTTGATGTTCGACGATCACTCAGATCATGCAGCTCAAAAATACACATGAAAACAGTGGAAAATAGTGTTTAGTTCTCCATTCAATAGATGACTCTCGAATTTGCAGATCTGCGCACTTCCGCCGAAATCGCAACCACAACCTCAATCTGAAAACAGCTGACGTGACGCAATCCGTGATTCAGCAATGGTCGACTCTTGATGCAACGTCGTCAAAGTCACTGTCGTGCGGTTCTCTGCATCACGTCATTCTGTTTCTGACCGAGGTTGTGTTTGCGATTTCGGCAGAAGTGCGCAGATCTTTCTCGTTTTACTTTAATTTGGAATCTGTCGATAGTTCAGAACATGGACATCCAGTAAAATGAGACAAAGAAATAGATTTCACCATTGAAACTAGTTCCTGTTCCTTCAGCAGATGCGTGTCATCAAAATCACAAAAAATCCATTGTCATCATACCCCCTGCTCCCGCCCCCAATATTCGAGATGTTGATTTTTGCAGTTCCCTGCCACCCCTCTGAACTGCCATTTCAGGGCAAATTCCTTTCTTAAAATATACCGGTACTGTTGTGTATTGCACCTCATTTGCTATGCATCCTGGCTGTCTCCATCAGAATTTGTATGCATATTGCCAGATCCCTATGCCAGGCATACTTGGTATTTACGTCATTACCAGAACAGGTGGTGGCAGGTTTTCTGCAGCCGTTGGATGATGTACACGCCCTATGAGGCGGGACTGTCGGAATTTCTCAAAAGTGGTGGAAATATTGTATCAAATCTTTCCTTCTGGAAGAATTGCTGGCGTACTACGATTCCAGTCAAGCCTTGAGGAAGAAGGCTGGCATTAAGTCAAGTGTGGTTGTGAAAAGAATTCAAAAGTAACAAACTTGTGTGAAGCTAATCTACCAGCAACATGGATGGTTCAACTCTGGCTATGCGACTGAACATGTTTTCATTTTCATCTCGACTCATCAGTGTCTTTTTGGATCTTAGAAACCTGTGAAGGTCGGATCATCAAACCTGTAAAGGTTGGATCATCAATATCACGACTCATCAGTGTCGTTCTGGATCTTAGAAACCTGTGAAGGTTGGATCATCAATATCACGACTCATCAGTGTCGTTCTGGATCTTAGAAACCTGTGAAGGTTCGATCATCAATATCACGACTCATCAGTGTCGTTCTGGATCTTAGAAACCTGTGAAGGTTGGATCATCAATATCACGACTCATCAGTGTCGTTCTGGATCTTAGAAACCTGTGAAGGTTGGATCATCAATATCACGACTCATCAGTGTCGTTCTGGATCTTAGAAACCTGTGAAGGTTGGATCATCAATATCACGACTCATCAGTGTCGTTCTGAATCTTAGAAACCTGTGAAGGTTGGATCATCAATATCACGACTCATCAGTGTCGTTCTGAATCTTAGAAACCTGTGAAGGTTGGATCATCAATATCACGACTCATCAGTGTCATTCTGGATCTTAGAAACCTGTGAAGGTTCGATCATCAATGTTAAAAATCAGTTGATCAGATTTTACTACGATGACCAGGACAGACCCAAATTTCCTGGACAGTCACTCCATGGTGTGGATTTATTCTTAGTAGTACACTGCCCAGCAACAAGTTGGAGTAATCAGGAGATTTTTGGTTTCGCATTGCAGCATCTCGCATGCTTGTACAAGTAAATGGTCACTCATAGTTTTACTGTTTGCCTAAATTTCTTTTAATTTTGTTGCTTTTCCTTGTGATTCCTGACATCTAGACATGACTAAGTCATGTCACATTGTGTGATCCACCAGCCTAGTTAGACTTTGTAATAAACTACGGGGAGATATCTTCAGACTGATTCGTGATAAAGCCAGATTGTGAAAATATTCTAAGGATGGCTGCAAGATTGGCTTCACGGGCTAGGTACCCAAATGAACAACTGAAGGAACTGAAGGACTTATCAGCTTCTTATGAATCTGTCTTTAACCACCCGGATCTTTCGCGCGGCGTTTCTTCCGCTGGAGATTCAGGACATGGTGATTCAGTTGATCTGTCGTTGAGTGGTTCGGTAAAATCTGGAAAGATGGCCGACACGAGATCGGGCCAGATTACTGGGTCTTTTTTGACGCAGAAGTTTAGCAAGAGTTTGAATTCGCTGAAATTTGACAGTGTTTTCAACTTTTCAAAAAAGATGAGTAGTTCACTGGACAATGACCTAGACGGCCCAAAGTTACATTCAAATTTGGAGTGCAAGAAAACGGAGGCGGAAATGAAAGATACTGGGGTGGAAAAGAAAATAGGAAAACATGACTTGACTATAGAAGAAGGCTTGATGGAAATAAAGGAAGATCTTGAAAAAGTTTTTAAGAAAGATGTTGAGGATTTTATTGTGCCTAAGGGTCATACTGGTCCCTTATCTTTGCAGTATACGCTGGAGACATTCACCGAGTCGAGGTCAACAAGTTGGGCATATGAACCTTTCAAAGGTAGGGGCATGTACCGTATCTTATGTAGCAGTGTTTCAGGCCTTGGAGTAAGGAGGCGATCGATCGATCGCGCCGCCATCGCCCGTGTAAAATGAAATTTAGGGGTGCTAAAAGCTGCCCGCCTCAATAGAAAACACATTGAAAAAATAGCCCGCTTCGCCAAGCTCGTCTCACTTCTGAAGCGCCGTCTGCTGGCAACGTTGGAAGCTCCAGGAACCAGAATCCAGTATCGCTCATGCCGATTGGTCAGTTCTTGTCAACTGCTCGTCCACAGCCAATCATATTGCAGCTTTCATATGATGTTCGGTCTGTTGTTATTGTCATTCAAAATGGCTGACACCATCAACAGCTCGCCTTAGCACAATTTCTTTTGACTTAGGCCTAGGTGGGCTGTTTTCCATCCACCTGCAATTATCTTACTCCAAGGCCTTGTGTTTGCTGTGGATAAAGTCCGGCAACATCTAACTACGATCCAATGGAATGCGGAAGCTATGTAATGTGGCAGAGCTTTGTGGTTTTTAATCATGCCTGTCGACCATTTGTGGTCGTTCCCCGATTGTTCGCGCTGTGTACCGGTTATTCAAGAGCCACGTGTGATTAAAGGTCCGTAGAAAATCCAACTCTCTATTTCCTAACCTCCGCATTCCATTGGGTCGTAGTTAGATGTTGCCGGACTTTAGAATAGACTGAAGGCGCCTCTCCATGTGAGAATTTTCTTGTGCAATTTGGAAAAACTTAACAGAGACAGCTCATGCTGTCTCTGACACAGTGAAAAGGCTGACACAGTGAAAAGGTTGCATAATTTCATTCATCAAAAGCCCCTTTCACACCAGATCTGTGTAGAGTTGTGTTATGCGCCAGAATAAAGGCCTCCATACACTAAATGACAAACGTCGAAATTAGTCGCTACAACTGTCCGTTTCACAATACTTTTTGTGGAAACGTTCCATAAATGTTAAAACCTTTGACACTTTTGTGGAGTATTTCAACATGTTGCCAGATCAAGTGCTGTCGAACTGACCATAGCTTCGACTAATTTTGACTTTTGTCATTCAGTGTATGGAGGCCTTTAGGCTGTGTACTCATGAAATAAATGTTGCTACATGCAGGATTGGCGTAGTCCCTGAACCCGCACTAGGCAAAAGTATGCAACACTACGCCCTTCCATACGTAGCACTATACCAGCCACGAAGGATTTTTCATCGCTGTCGTAGGGTAGCATAATATTGCATACGCATGGCGTAGTGTTGCGTAAAAACTGCCTACTTTCTGCATCCAGTGGTCTATCCCGAAAGTACATGAAAAAAATAAACATGTTTATTTTTGGTGTCCATGTCGCGTACCCCTTTGCGTCCCTCGGCGTATTGCCACGTAGACCAGCGTAGGGCAGCATAAGCTCGGCATAGTCGGTACGCCGCACTATGTAACTCTACGTAGGTCTGGTGTGAAAGGGGCTAAAGACTGAAAAACTGAGATGTTTTCAACTGATTTCAGGGCAGCCTATTGATGGGTCAAACAATGGGCCAGCCCCTGGACCTTGGGATATCCAGGTGGCACAGCGAACGAAGTTTGAGAATTCTACAATGCACATGGAAGTGCCCCATACAGCATCTGTCAAGGTGAGAGAAATTGTTTTTATGATGACGTTCTGTCATTCAGAGCAGCTACCACGCTGACACGAGTCCCGGATATACTGTCGATTAGTTCCTCAATTCAAACACTGGGGTAAATGATTCAAGGACACAAGCCACCAAGGCACTTTTTAGCTCACCGGGGTGAGCTATTACGATGGTGAAGCGTCCGTCGTCCGGCATCGTCGTCGTCGTGTTCCGTTAGCAGGGCACGTTTCGTAACCGCTGGGGCTATGGATCTGAAACTTGGTACATACATAGCCCTAGGTCAGATGACCCATGACACCAAGTTTCGGTCCGATTCGATTGTTGGTGGCCAAAACCAAAAACACAAAAAGTGCAATAACTCCTGAACTAATGACTGGATCATCTCCAAATTTTATCATAGGTGTATCTAATGAGGATACATGACATATATAACGAGTTTTTGATTTGACCTACTTTTCAAGGTCACAGAGGTCAAAGTTCGATTCATCGCGATACGTGGCGTATTTTTTGAGTTATCCTGCCGAAACCACAGATTGGACGGAGAGATCGAGAGATCGAGAGAGAGATCGAGAGAGAGAAATCCAGTGAAACCAATGAAGACCGCCACCTTGTGAGGTGGTGGCGGTCTTAAATATGACAGACCAGCTCGCAAAGTATTATGCGCCCGATGTAACATTATCTCGTACCCACGATATCTGACTCGTATACCGTACTTCATGTGCAGATACATACTAAAGTCAACGACTGGATACGAGGGTGAATGTTTCTGCGCTTACCAAATTGCAGACTCACCGTTCAGACTAGTTCTCTGTCTACCTTCTATGTATAGACGTATTGAATAGCTGAGAAGAGGCAGGTACCATCGCGTATGGGCCAGGCCACTGTAGTATTATGGGGGAGTCAGGTAGCCGGGTTTTATTCTTCCCGATCTTTTAAAAAAATTTTTGCGATAATATTTCATAACCGGAGGAAATAAAACAGCAATAATTTCTCAAATTTATTTTTTTTCCTGTCTGGGGATACAATAGAGAGGGTCGGAGGAAATAAAAAAGAGGAAAAATTTCAACTTTATTTTTTTTCTGAAATCGGGAAATCAAACGTCGGCGGCTTCGTAAACCAACCTATTAAAAAAGGCCTAAAGGGCGTCTGTGAGTGCCAAAAACAAGATCTTAAAAATTACCAAATGATGACCATGTGTGTGACAAAAGTTATTACAATGTAAGATGATGCAATACCATACTATGATAATTAATTGGAACCTGTAATATAAAGTATGAGAGGCGGAGAACTTGGGGCTCAATGTGTACCAGGATGGAGGATTTAGCAGTATAGTAAAGGGAAAACAGTCGGGCATGTCGGAGACAGCAGGCAGTTCAGGAGTGACAGAAAAAATGTTAACAGGCTCCTCTTAAACCATAGTGATATTACGGTTTCTAGACCTCTGATGGTGTCCCCACGTTTGGTTTTCATGGTTTCACGCCTCTGAGTTTTCCTGTCTTGAAGCTCGGCTACATGCTACACGTCGGATAGAACTAGATTCTGGGCATTTATTAAAGAGGTGCGAAAAATGCCCCAGAAATGTCAGGAAATCGCATTTCCAGGCTTTCTAGATTTCAGTTTTTTTCTGGGAGGGTCACCACAGCCCCCTCGGGTGGTGCCTTCGGCAGCAGTCGCGCATTCATCGCTCAACCGATGTCCGTAACCGGCTGTTTATGTAGAATACCCATCTGGCCAAATCCTTAGCGACTATGCTGTACATCTGTCGGCTGGATCTCATATCTGCCACCTCCATACCCGTAGCTGTCAGAGCACCTCGGGTGTGTTGGGGCCTAAGAGAGTAAGCATATAATTCTCCTGGCTGTGCTGCTGATTCTGCAGTGATTTCATGGTTCTGTGGCAGAGGAGGATGGGCAATGTGTCCTCATACCATCATTCCCTTAACCCTTAGAATGCCGGGTTTTTCCAACTTTTCCTTCCCCTGTGACCGGGGTTTTTTCGGAAAAAAAAAATTTCGAACAAAAGAAAAAAATCGCCAAAAATGCATGTGTTTTGAGATTTTAATTTTATGACCTTTTCCGAGTATACTCGGTAATGGTCCTAAAAAAGAGAATTGTCGCACCGAGTATACTCGGTAATGGCGCTCTAAGGGTTAGTATGATGACAGGTGAGCACAGCGGCCCCGGCCATTTTGTGTCCTACTTCTCATTCCTGTGAATTTGTCTTTTCAGCCCTGTCATGAGTGTGGTAGCATTGGACGAGTCAGATGTTGGAGGTGCCATGGGAGAGGTCGGGTGAGTTGTCATTGCCTTTTAGCTCACCTGGGTGAGCTTATAACAACGGGTTCGTCCGTTGTCATCATCATAAACAATGAGGAACCGGCGGAACTAATCCGTGACGTGGCACTGACGAACAACTCGGTTAAAACTATGACGTCGAAAGCCATACCAACATTATCTATATATTATTACGCTTAACGTCTGGGTTTTGTGGCAGCATCTCCTCGGAAACCGCGCGACCAAATGTCGTCAAATTTGGTATACGGGGGGTTTCGGATACGAGGATTATGTTCAGCTATGTCTTAATACCGAGTATGCCACAGGAAAAAAGTTATCATTCATTTTTTGCGAATCTCATCCGGCCACGGGTCTCATCGCTGGCGCCATGCACAAGCGCCATNGAAGTCCTATGGGGTAGATGTCCTACAGGGGTAAATGTCCAGGTAGATGTCCGGGGCCAGATGTCCTAGGGGAGCAGAAGTCCTACGGGGGTAAATGTCCGGGGGCCAGGGGCAAATGTCCAGGTGGCAGATGTCCTAGGGGGTAAATGTCCGCAGGGCAAATGTCCTGATATCTTTCTAAACAAAATTAGGGGGTGTATCCTCCGAATCCGACCTTGGGAATGCCCGTACACATACCCCGTGCGTAGCACGGGTATCAGCTAGTTTGCCATTTAATTCTGAAACCACGCCCTACTTCTAGCCTTAATATACCTGAAGTAGTCCTTTGAATTTTACACATTTATCATCAAGTATAGGACTGACTTAATGTATCTGAATTTTTTCAGAAAAAAAAATTCAAGCTGGAACCTGTTGAATTTCATTGATAAAATTGACTATTTTAGCCTAACCAACAGACCGAAGAGCAACGTCATTGATCTGAATGACGCATCGCACATAACGCCAGGAACGATGTGCGGCGTCAATGACGTTTTGAACGTCACAGTGCATGCACTTTTGTGTTACAACTAAGCAGGGCCTCCTTTGGGCACGCCGGTTCCCCATTGTATTTAAAGCCGCACTGTATTGAATTCAGGAAGTGCTTACGTCCTCCGACGTTAGTGTAGTGTAAAATGTACTATGCTCTATGTGGATACATAGAGCTCTGCCTGCTGTTTTTTCGATGCCGTGCTGAAAACTTAGCATTGATATTTTGAAGTACATATCATGCAAGCATTTTGGGGACCTTCACGAGGCTATGAGACCTCTACCTGCAGTCTCCGAACACTTTGAAAATACCGAAAAATTCAATACTGTGAGGCTTTAACTTCATACAGTCATATTGAATACTGACGTAGAATTTGGTGCTAATTCAATCGTGGGTACGTACTTATAATGAAATGGCTGAAACAATCTTTTTACACTTTTAAATAGGGCGCTCTATCTTCAGGTGATGTGCCATCATTGTCACGGATCTGGCCACGAATCCTATTATGAGGACGGGCACCACCATCACCGTTCATGCCACTGGTGCCACGGAAGTGGGCGAAACCGATGCCACACCTGCTTCGGACATGGGCAGGTGCCCTGTGCAGTCTGTGAGGCCAGGGGGTCCCTCAAGTGCTACATCAAGTTAACAATAAAATGGTATGATTCCGATTCTAATCAAAGTTTTGGCGGTGTAGGAAAACCCATCGGATTTCGCATTTGAGGAAAGTGTTAATGGCCTTGGCGAACCTGCATATTTCAGTAGCTGAAATTTACTACCTGCATATTTCAGTAGCTGAAATGTACTATGTAACAGGTAGACAGTGGCAGACCAATGCACAGGCAATCTGACAGCCCTTGTTGATCATCCAGCGACATCCGACGGGTTTTCCTAGACCACCACACACCACATGTCAAGTTCGAGAAGCATGAAGTTTTTTATGATCCCAATACATGTACGTGTATATGTGAGCCGCTCTGGCAAAACCAGATGCTTGTCGCTCTTACCTTGGCAGGTTGAGACCAAATGTTTGTCACTTTCAATATTGTCTGTCTATTGTGAAATCTGAAACAATCTATTTCTTCCATTCTCTCCTGCTGTCATCTTAGTTTGTTGAGGCTCAACTTCTGAGCGACAAGCGTATGGTTTTGCCAGAGCGGCTCATATATGTGATCCGTCACAGCAAAACTTGGTGCATGTCGCTCAGAAGGTTGAGCCTCAACGAACTAAGATGACACTGGGAGAGAATGAAAAGAAATAGACTCTTTCAGATTTCACAATAGACAGACAATAGTGAAACTGACAAATATTTGGTCTCAACCTACCAAGCCAACGACCGACATGCGCCTGGCTTTGCTGTGACGGGTCACATATGTATTCCTAGGTCATGCAAGTGACCGAAAGAATTTTGGAGAAATCTGATTTTGACCTGGCTACTGGGGGGGGGGGGGGGGGGAACCAAANCCAAATCACAATAAGCACTATTTCTCTTTGCCCGATGGACAGATCTTTGTCAAACGTTTGTCATGGGTATATCTAATGAGCATAGAAAACATAATTCTCGATATTTTTACCTCACAGGACAAACCATCTTGCTGACCATATCATTGAGAGAACAGCCTTGCCGGATCACCTTGTCAGGACTGTTAGTGGTGAACTTGCCTTTGAGGAAGAACTACCAAGGGTCTGGCCCATCAACCACTTCCCAGAGGACAACATCAATAAAGCATCGGGTCAGTTGGTCCAGCAGCACAACACTGCTTTTCCACATGAAAGGATTCTAGTTCAGGTATGGTACAATCATCCGTCACAGGTGCGGATCCAAGGGGGGGGGCGCATGGGGGTGCGCGCCCCCCTTTTTTGGGCTGACCATAAAAAATTTTGTCATGAATATTGCCAAACAACTACTTAATACGCTTGTCAAACATAGGATACACATGTTCTTACCATATGTACGGGTAAGCCATATGCGCCCAGAACAAAACGTACATACGCTATAAGATTCAAACTTGCGACGGCGGGAAAACCAAAGCAGGAAATCACTAACTTGCACTATCATTCCGATGACGTGATTCTCGGCTGCCGCTATGTGACCATGTGTACGCCAATTTTTGATCATGATCATGTTACCGTGGAACATTTCAACTTAGCATTTTGTCATTGGTTCTTCTGGTACATTCACCCTGCGAACACATGGTCCATGGACCCCTTTTATTAGC
>NMRB01001998.1:90164-110129 GCA_002633025.1 Notospermus geniculatus | reverse complement strand
GAAAATGATGTGAGACGACTGGTTTACGGCAAATCGCGACATTGCAATTTGGTTGTCGTTCTGTATTCGTTGGAAGTTAAAAGTATAAGAAAAACACTGGTAATGTTTTCATTTATTGTTCTGTTTACAGTTGAACTATTGATGCAGGGATTTAATTTAGGTCACATTCTTTGCTAAATCGGCGAACATATCTGGAGCTTGACCTCGTTTCCAGGCGGCATGTTGTGTATGATGAGTACATTGCACACTGTGTAAGTGGTAACCATATGTCGAGGTTGGTGTTGTGGACGACGGACGAGACCCGTTTGTAAGTCCCCTGCAGTCTGTCGACTGCGGGGGACAATAGTCCCCTGCAGTCTGTCGACTGCGCGGGACAATTAACACTAACTACTAAAGGCCAAGACCAATATATAAGATACGATTTTTAGCTCACCTGTTTGTAGTCATCATGCGGTGTCCGTTGTCCGTCGTCGTAGTTCGTTAATTAGCAGGGCACGTTTCGTAACCGTTGGGGCTATTGACCCGAAACTTGGTACATATATAGTCCTAGATCATATGACCTATGACACCAAGTTTCGGTCCGATTCGATTCTTGGCTTGGCCAGGTGGCCAAAATCAAAAACACAACATGATGACATCCATACGATGTCAATGGAATGGTTCCCGACTTGTCTTATGTACATTGTCTTTTTCCCTCTCGGAATAATATTGTTTGGCCATGTTATATTGTTTTGTGGTCACATACATGTAAGCGTGGCCTTGCTCAGGTTTGGCCTTGACCTTCACCTATGATCTTCAAGGTCAATGCATAATCAAAATGGGCATCCTCAATAACTTAAGTACACTGTATGAGTATGGGTGATATCATGCCTCTACATCTGCCATAGGCAGTGATATTTCAAAGCATCAAGTATGACCTTGACCTTGACCTCTTATCATCAAGGTCATTGCAAAATCAGAGTGGGCATCCTCAATAACCTAAAGCCACTCTCACACGTGCGACAGTTGGCCTGCGTTTCATTGCGATAGACAATCGCAGGTGTACTGTCGCAAATTTACGCAAACTATCGCAGACCTTGCGATGATATTGCAGGCAATCGCGAATAATCGTGAAATTTTGGAAATGCTAAAAAAATTAACCTTGTCGCAACTTATCGCAAAGCAACCGCAGATTGTCGCAAAATATCGCACAATGTCGCAAGAAATCGTTGATAACCCCAAATTATCGGTGTCGATGAAGAGGCTGCAGACAGAAAATCCGTATTGTCGCAAAATTGTCGCATCTATAATCGCACATTGTCACAAACAACCGCAAGTGAACGCCAAAAAACGCTGATTATCGCCAGGTTTACGACAAATCTGCGATACGTCTGCGACAAATCTGCGATAATTTCTGCGATTGTTTGCGTAACGTAGAAAAATACAATCGCACGAAAATTGTCGCACATGTGAGAGCGGCTTAAGTGTGTGTGATATCATGCCTCTACCTCTACCACAGGCAGAGAGATTTCAAATATTTGTCAAGTTTGATGTATCAAAATCTCATGATATTTCAATCGTCCGCACACTTGAGGCTGAGAATAACAACATAGTCCAGTCTTTGGATAAGCTGCATGAACTAAGACTTGTTTCATGTTCCTCAGTTGACAGTATGGCAAGTTATCTCAAAATATCAAATTTGTTGACATCGATATCACCATGACCTCAAATCTCAGATCAAAAGTAGTCAGTCCATTCAATTCCTATGGTAAGAAAACCTAAGAGTATAACTTATTTCCATTGCTCTAACGTCCCGACCTGAAATGTCGCCAGCGCTATGACGTCGAAATTTTGACGTTAATCACCCAGAGGGAGTCTTAAAATTTCGCCAATTTGCAAATTATCTGAGTTTCCTTCTAAATATGATGGTTATTCTTTTGAATAGCGCGATACGATTGCAGTATCACCTGTATCAGAGGCACTGTATAAAACTAAGGTAAATTGATTGGTACATAACCCGAGTATCAGCCGTCGCAAGTTGGCACCCGTACCAAAGGCAAAAATCAAGCGCCGCGCCACCGAAACACCCACCAAATGGGGTTCTGCAATTTCGCCAATTTCATTTTAAAGCAGAAAAAAATATGAAAAGCCCAAAGTTTTCTTAAATACGTGGAAACAATGTCAACTTTGGGTTACACAATCGGTACAGTCACATTTTAAGGTAAATCAATGAAGGTGGGACGCAGCACAGCTGGACTGAAACTGTCTGCCTTTTTCTTTCAAATGCGTCGTGAGCAGCAATTTAGCGACATGAAATTTGTGACGCACACATCTGACGGAGATTTAAACTGAAGCTGATGTACGGACTTCAATGAGAAACTGACAAAACAAAGAGTGGATCTACCTCTTTCACATCTTGCAAGAATTTCTTTCGTTGATGACACAGACTTTCAACAATGCAGATGACAACGGAAAAAGTGCCGATTTTTTGCGCGTGTGACGTCATCCTGACGTTGGCGGAATTTCACGTCGGGACGTTAGGTGTCAAATCTGCAATGTTGATTATATCATGATGGAGGCATCTGAGATTGAAAATGATTAGCTCATTGGATTGCCCAGGTTGACAAACCTAGGGGTAGGATTTGTCTCCAAAGCTCTAGCTGTTCATGGAGATAAAATATGAAGGTGTGGCGGAAGGACAGACAGACAGACACACATGCACACCTAAACACACAGACATCACGACCAAAAACAATATGGTTCCCGATCAATCATAAAAATTGCAATAACTCCTGAACTAACGACTGCATCATCTCCAAATTATATCATAATGAGGATACATAACATCAAGAATATATTACCCATAATAATACGGGTAATACTCTAGTTTCATAGATTTAAAACCGGTTCATTATAAGTGCCTGTGACCGCCCCCGTGCAGGACAGCGTGAATAGGCCCACGGTCCCTTGTTGTTGATTGGCGCACATTTTCTACTCGTGCTGGTGGGCTGAAAGTGACTAGTGGTTGTCAGTACCGATAAACAGATTGCTGTTTGTGGTTTAATCTGTGTACCGTTCGGTTGATTAACTTTCCGTTGGGTTTTGTCGTTCGGGGACCATGACGTGACAGGGTAATTCACAGAAAATGTTCAACAAATAACACCCGTATAGGCCTACTGGTGGGCCTAGTTATCCGTGCTAGTCGTTATGCAAAACCCACGGTCAGTGAGTGCGGTAGGCCTACTCATTCGACATCGGTTATCCAAGCATTGCTTACGAATTGTGATGTAAACCTGGCACAAATGGGCAGGCAAGACGTCAATCATACATGGTCAGCTCTATTCATGGATTCGAACCATAAGGTCAGAGTTATACAGAGTGGGCGTGGCTTGAATATCCAGAACCGGTCTTAAATCTATGAAACTAGAGTATATTCTTGATAACATACAGATGTGGAAGAAATTATTAGACCACCTCTGGTTGACTCACTCATTTTCCATTAAAATGGGCCCCACAAACTCTCCAATCATTCTGTATGTACTGATTTATTGCGTTGGTTATACTAGTGTCCCACTGGCGACTTTTTCCCACGACAAGGGGCGAATCTGAAGTCTGCGACATTCCCTCGACAAGCTGCGATATTTAGCATTAATGTGTTTCGCATAGGATCATGGAGCCAGAGAATCACCGCGAACATAGACGACAGTCCACGAAGAGGTACGACTTTTTCATTCGTCCCTTGTCGCAGGCCAAAATTCGCCAGTGGGACACTACTATTAGATTGCTAAAACTTCATCAAGACAGTATCAAACGCTGAATCGGTTAATGTCGTCCTGGGTACACCTCATTATTACCCAGGGTAATACTGGGTAATCTTTTTTGTTACCCAGGATCATCCTGGGTACAAATAAGGTACCTTAACATTACCCAGTTTTAAAATCTGCGCCATAGGATCGAATAGATTGCAAATACGCCTGTAAATCGCGGTCTTTATCGCGAGTTGCCATTCTGACAGCTGCTGACAATCACCACGTCAAAATACACGTTTATAAATTCGTGGTGGGCTAGAATACGACAGTACCGTACCTCGAGCGCAACTGGAAAATGGCGCGGATTTCAAACTGGGTAATGTTAAGGTACCTTATTTGTACCCAGGACGATCCTGGGTAACAAAAAGGATTACCCAGAATACCCAGGGTAATAATGAGGTGTACCCAGGACGACATTAACCGATTCAGCCTAGTTTAGTGTTTTCCTCCATCGTGTAATGGACATGACCGATGGGCCCATGTTCGGCGTAGGCCTATTTCCGTGAAATCAGAGTATATATATGGAGTCAGACATGGGACATGAATATCAACTGTTGTTATGAGTATATCACCAAGCTACATCCGGTTAGATAATATCACAATATGAATGGTCACGTACTGTAAAGTGTAAACACACTCAAGGACCTTGGTGTCATCCACCACACTGATTCAGGCTCGAGTAGTCATGTAAACTCAATTTTGTAAATACTAGCGGCCATCACGCCAAATAGCGGGGATGCATCCCATCCAGGGTTACATCCTTGTCTAAGCACAAGTCATTTACTTAAAATTAGTTTACTGAAGAAGTGCTTAACTACATGAAAGATAAACTACGTAGTTGTGAATCGCGCCCCCTTCGGTTTACCCCATCTTCACTGAGTTCAGGTAAAGACTCGGCTTCTCCTCCCTTGACCTTCACGCAAGCAAACCACATTCCGTGTTCAACGGATTTCCCCAGTCACAAAAATAGCAACCAATCACGGCAAAGCTTGCACCGACCCACGTGCATGAAGTGTTCCCGGTAATGACGTTGACCAATCAAAATTTGATGAAATGACATCATTGATATTTTTTCTTCCGTGAACGACGAAGAAACGAGGCTTCTGATTGGGCGCACGAGAAAATGCCAAAGCGTTGAACACGGAATCTGGCTGCTTCCTGCAGAGTGTAGGAAGAGGTGAGCCGATTTCTACACGATGCATTATGCAGAATGGTTTACCCGCTCTCCCAAACTCATCCTCAGTGCCGTGTCGTTCCGTATTTTATGGATGTTCCACTTCATGATACACAAACAGATTTGGACGTGGGCCTACGACCATGTCGGATCAGACAATCGGATGTAATGAAATGGTCCATGGACCATGTGCTCACCTGGATGAATGTGCCAAAAGAAAAAACAGACAAATGCTGAAACATGAAATGGTCCATGGACCATGTGCTCACCTGGGTGAAAGTACCAGAAAAACAAAGGACAAATGTTCAATCGAAATGTTCCAGGGGTCTTGAGTTCCAGGGTCATACGATTATGGTCAAAATTTCAAGGTCAAAACGTTCTGGCATGAGACTTTATGACATGTGCCGAAGTCCATTTTCCAAGATGGCTGCCTGATAACCATTATTTGCATTCCAATTGGGCAAAAATTTGCTGTACACATAGAGGATACCTAGCAGATAGATGATCACACCAAGTTAGAATAGGGCCAAATAGCCACAAAACGTGCCACCAAAATGGCAAAATTTTGAACTTGACCTCTGTGACCCTGAAAGTTAGGTCAAATCAAAACCCCTTTACATATGTCATGTATCCTCATTAGATGCACCTGTGATAAAAATTTGGAGACAATCCAGTGAACAGTTCAGGAGTTACTGGACTTTGAGCTTTGGTTTTGGCCACCTGGTGGCCAACCCGAGAATCGAATCGGACCGAAACTTGGTGTCATAGGTCATCTGACATAGGGGTATATATGTACCAAGTTTCAGGTCAATAGCACCCGTGGTTACGAAATGTACCACCAAAAGGCAAAATTTTGAACTTTCACCTCTGTGACCTTGAAAAGTAGGTCAAATAAAAAACCCGTTATATATGTAATGTACCCTCAGTAGATACACCTATGACAAAAATTTGGAGGTGATCCAGTCATTAGTTCAGGAGTTATTGCACTTTTCGTGTTTTTGGTTTCCGCCACCTGGTGGCCAAGCTAAGAGTCGAATCGGACCGAAACTTGGTGTCACAGGTCATCTGACATAGGGGTATATATGTACCAAGTTTCAGGTCAATAGCACCCGCGGTTACGAAATGTGCCACCAAAAGGCAAAATTTTGAACTTTGACCTCTGTGACCTTTAAAAGTAGGTCAAATCAAAAACCCGTTAAATATGTAATGTACCCTCTGTAGATACACCTATGATAAAAATTTGGAGGTGATCCAGTCATTAGTTCAGGAGTTATTGCACTTTTTGTGTTTTTGGTTTCCGCCACCTGGTGGCCAAGCTAAGAGTCGAACCGGACCGAAACTTGGTGTCGCAGGTCATCTGACCTAGGGGTATATATGTACCAAGTTTCAGATCAATAGCTCCAGCGGTTACGAAACGTGCCCTGCTAACGGACAACGACGACGACGACGGACGCAGACCCACGACAAGAGCTCACCAGGTGAGCTAAAAATGTTCCAGGCCAAGCCTTGAGTTGCAGTATAATAAGATTATGGTCAAAATTTCACGGACAAAACTATTATTTCCACCTGGTGGCGAAGCTAAGAATCGAACTGGATCGAAACATGTGTCATCTGACATAGGGGTATACATGTACCAAATTCCAGGTCAATAGCCCTAGGACTTATGAAACGTGCAATCAAATGGCAAACTTTTGAACTTTGACCTCTGTGAGCTTGAAACGAAGGTAAATCAAAAACCCGTTACATTTGTCATGTGTCTGCATAAGATGCACCTATGATAAAAATTTGGATACGATCCAGTCATTAGTCCAGGTGTTATTTCACTTTATGTCTTCGGTGGCCAAGCCAAGAACCGATCCGGAACGAAACTTGGTGAAATAGGTCACCTGACATACGGGTATAAATGTACCACGTTTCAGGTCAATAGCCCCAGCGGTTACAAAATGTGCCGCCAGAAGGCAAAATTATGAACGTTGACCTCTGTGACCTTGTAAAGTAGGTCAAATCAAAAACCCTTTACATATGTCATGTATCTTCATTAGATGCACCTATGATAAATATTTGGAGACGATCCAGTCATTAGTTCAGGAGTTATTTCAGTTTATGTCTTCTTTTTTGCCACCTGGTGGCCAAGCCAGGAATCAATGCGGAATGAAACTTGGTGAAATAGGTCATCTGACATAGGGGTATATCTGTACCAAGTTTCAGGTCAATAGCCCTAGCGGTTATGAGACGTGCCAACAATAGGCAAAATTATTAACTTTCACCTGTGTGATCTTGAAAAGTAGGTCAAATCAAAGACCCGTTATATATGTGGGGCGGTCTAGAAAAACTCGTCGGATGTCGCTGAATGATCACCAAGGGCTGTCAGATTGCCTGGGCATTGATTTACTAGACCTAGCTACTGTTTACCTGTTACGTAGTACATGTCAGCTATTGAAATGTGCGGTTTCACCAAGGCAATTAACGCTTCCTCAAATGCGACATCCGCCGGGTTTTCGAAGACCGTCACATATACAGCTCTGGAAAAAATTATCAGACACCTCTGTTAATTCCACTCATTTTCCTTTAGATAGTCCCACAAAAAGTCTTATTCACCTAATTTTGCCACATTGTGTTCCAATATACTTACTACCTTGTCCAAACAGGAGGACTTCAGTCGTAATTATAAGCATAAGGTCCCGAAGGTGCTTTAAACGTTTCTCGCAGAATTTAGGTTTGATTAGAAGCGATGTTAAATGGACAACTGTCTACACAGTAAATGTATGCACTTCACGTCCTTTCTTTTAGTCAGAACTTTTGGCACGGTCCTTCTAACAGCTCCATTGTTTCTTCATTATGGGAAGTCAATTTCTATGTTTGATACGCTGAATCGGTTAATGTCGTACTGGGTACACCTCATTATTACCCTGGGTATTCTGGGTAATCCTTTTTGTTACCCAGGACGATCCTGGGTATAAATAAGGTACCTTAACATTACCCAGTTTGAAATCCGCGCCATTTTCCACCTGAGCTCGAGGTACGGTATATCTTATTCTAGCCGGTCACTAATTTATACACGTGCAGTTTGACGTAGTGATTGTCAGCAGCTGTCAGAGGCCGAGTTCGATTGCTAAACTCGAGGGTCGAGTACGGGTTTTAGGTGATCACCACGTGACCACCGTTCTTGGCATCTACGCATGTCGACTAGGGGTACCACGCGAACTCGCAGCCGAGTAGCGGCGGGTTCAGAAACTAAACTACAGTGCGTGGTGGTACTATAAATTTAGCTGATCACCACTATTTTTCGGCTTTCAAGTTGCAAATTAATCATATCTCGCAATCGTTACATCAAATCGACTCAAATTAGGCAGGTATGCCTCACTAATTACATTTACAATCGTCCGACGAAAGCATGTTGTATAATGATGCCGAATCAGGAGTAAAACCGGCAATAAAATTGTGAAGTTTTATCGTAAATTTCTCAGGCTGCCATCTTGATCACGTGACAACTCGGGTCAACCCTCATGCTACCGAGGGTCGAGCCCGAGTAGTGAAGTAGTTAAACAATGACGTCATTTCCGTTGGTCCGACATGACTCTCGCGAGTTCGATTGGAGTCTGACCTGGCCGTATCAATCGAACTCGGCCCAAATGGCAACTCGCGGTAAAGACTGCGATTTACAGTTTGCAATCTATTCCATCCTATAGGGATTGAATTTTCATTTCAAAAGGAAGAGAGCTGAAGAAAAATCTGGTGGATGTCGATAATGGTAGATACAAGTTGAAATCAACACGTGAAATTGGTAACAACACGTGAAATTGGAAGAATTTTCGCGGCTGCTACATAACGCATGTACCACAACCTCGGGCGCAGGTGGTAAATGGCACGGTTTTTAAAACTGGGTAATGTTAAGGTACCTTATTTGTACCCAGGACGATCCTGGGTAACAAAAAGCATTACCCAGGATTACCCTGGGTAATAATCAGGTGTACCCAGGACGACATTAACCGATTCAGCGTTATTGACATTCTTCTCCAACTTATCATTTCAGAGCTTTCACCATGCCTGGGTTTGTAGAACTATTAGCAGCAGTAGAAGCTGATGATGTTGAACAAGTGAAGCGGCTGATACAAGCAGGAGTCAACATCTATCTACGAGACAGTTATCAGAGAACAGTTCTACATCATGCTGCACTCAGGCTGGGTGAGAAAATGGTAGGAACATTGGTGGAATATGGAGCAGACGTCAATGCTAAAGATCTTCAGAGAATGACACCTTTGCATTATGTCTTGATGGCTTACAAGGATGCATGTGAGCAAAGATTTCAAAGAACAATAAGAATGCTAGACTTTCTGCATGGTCACGCGGCTGATCTCAATGCAAAAAACGATGACGAAGTCACATCAATACACGAAGATCTTCAGCGGTTGGCACCGTTGTATCGTGTGTTGGTGGACTACAGATTTGCATGGGAGCAAAGATTTCAAAGCACAATAAGAATGGTGCACTTTCTGCATGGTCACGGGGGTGATCTCAATGCAAGTTTTGATCTTGGAGTCACGTCATTACACGAAGCTATAAGACGACAGGACACCAGAGCTTTAGAAGTTCTCCTTAAGATAGGGGTCGATATCAATGAAGTGAAACAGACAGGTTGTGGTGCAATTTACATGGTTTTAGAGGATAAGGAAATGTTGAACTATTTCTATCATCTCGGAGCAGATGTGAACATATCTCACAAACAGACAACAGCTCTAGGTGATGCCCTTACTTTAGGTAGAAAAGACATCATCCAAATGCTGGTCGAGAATGGAGCAGATGTCAACGACTGTATTTTTAGCAATATCAGTCCTGTTTTTCACGCTATTTTTAAAGGAATTCAAGATGAGGGGATCTACAGGTGCCTGGCCGACCTCGAAGCTGATTATAATGGATTGATTACTGCTGAACCTGTCATCTACAAAGCATTGACACTCAAAGATTGTGACATACTTGAATACCTGATCAGGAAAGGAGCGAAGATTTCAGGTAAAAACAAGAAGAGATTGACAACAATAGGTTTGGCATTAGACGAGGGCCGGGGAGACCTGATGAAAACTTTAGTGGAATGCGGCACAGACGTGAACTTAAAATATGACCTTGGCCTTCCATTGCTGTGGGAAGCAGTACAGATGGGTCGTCCAGATATGGTACAGACTCTGGTAGACCACGGAGCACAGATTGATTCAACGTCCATCGAGGAAGGAACTGATGTCCTGTATCATGCTTTAGAGCTGGAAGAAAGAAATTCAAATGTGCCAATGATAACTGACCACCAAAACATTTCCAAACAAATAAACACAAACGATGAAAGTTTGGTGAAGCAGTTGCTTCGATTGGGGGCAAATGCCAGTGTTGTCTACAAAACGATAACGACTGTCCATAATACAGTTTTGACGAGTGATTTGAAAATGATCAAAGTGTTAGGCGAGTTGGGGGCAAATCTCAACGTGACACACTTCGCAGAAATACCCCTGATTTGGTTGGCATTAGTACGCAGGCCAGATTTGTTAGGGTTGTTAATCAAATACGGAGCAGACATAAATGTGAAGTTTGATGAGGTGACACCACTCCACCTGGCGGTAAAACATTCCAATAGACCAGTGGTTCAATCTCTCGTGGAACTGGGTGCTGATGTCAATAACCAAACTTGTAGAACAGGACTGACATTGCTACATACAGCTGAAGACTTCGCTATGCTCCCCATTGAGGAAAACCTGCTGAAAATGCTTCTGGTTCAAGGACCTGATATGAAAAGTAAATATGACATGAATGTTACACCTCTCCACCTTGCTGTAGAGAACCACGACATTCATATGGTCAAACTACTTGTCAAACTTGGTGCAGGTCTGAATAGGGGAAAAACAGAGGGAGTGAGTGCTTTGAATTCCGTCCTGATGATGGGATCACGGAATGACTCGACTGACGTGGCCAAGATGTTGCTTGCTGCCGGTGCAGTCATGGATGATGGATTGAATAATAAAATAACAGCTTTGCATGACGCAGTTAGAATGCGAGACAAGAATCTCGTGAAGACTCTTGTTGACCTTGGAGCAGACTTGCACTGCACAAGGACACATGGAACGACCCCCTTATTCACGGCTGTTGTACATCAGCTAAGGGATATCATCACCATCCTGTCTGAGCAGGGTGTAGATATAAATGTGACCAATACATCTGGGATCGAGCCATTAGATGATGCACTTCTTTCAGGCGATACAGGCATGGTGGCGCATTTACTCGAGTTAGGTGCTGTCGGACATCATCTATCTCGGTCCATTCTACAACATGGGACCCCACTGCACGAAGCTACTGTAACTGATGACAGCGAAATGATGAAATTCTTAGCTAAAGCTGGCGCAGACATCTATGCAACACGCGAAGACACATTCCGCTGGGGCGAACATATTACACAATGCCACCTTGTTTTGTACCACAGAGACATGCCAATCATCAGACCGATAAAATATCAAAAAATCTATGTTATAAAAACTAGCAAATGTTTGCTGACCCTGGCTATGGCCACATCGGGCACTGATACAGTCGAGGCTGTACTTGACATGGGATATGAATATGATATCAATCGAAGTGGGGAGTTTTGTTCCTCCCCAGGACAAATCATCAAGTTATCATCACCACTACATCTAGCATGTAAGTACGGACACATTGAGATTGTTCGTCTCTTGATGATTGCAGGTTTCGACTGCAGTGAGCTTAATGTGAATCACAAGAAGTGCTTGGAATTGTTGCCCGTTTTTGAGGGTGTGTCGACCAGAGATTATCGTGTTTTACACGAAGCTGCAACTGCCAAGAATGTCATTCAAAGACTTGACATGAAGACCTCCTGCTTTGTGCTCTGCCCAAGAATGGCGTCCATCCGCAATATTCCAACAATTGGCAATGTTCTGATCACACATGCACCGACTATCAGGGATATAACCAAATCCGTCCGACAGTTGATGTATATCCTTGTCGGTGATTGTGCCACTTTTTCACAAGCTCAACTAGAGGGCTGTGGTAGTTCACATGAGGGAACAAAAGTTGGTCTACCAACTGAGATGGATTTTCTCTTCACTGTAGATCTGGAGGAATCAGAGGCCAAGAATATCGTGGATGTTGGCCATGGTTATACTTGTTATAGAAATCGAAGTGGCAAATTGTTTGAGACTGGAAGTGCTAGGTACAGGTTTTTCGACGAATTCACCCTTGCTTTATCCGAATTGTCACTTTCTGAACCTGTCGTGGAGATTCTGTCACAGGCGACAAACATACCAGGATTGTTTGAAGGAAGTAAAAGCTACCACCTAAAGTTTTGGACCGAGTTACTCTATGCATTAAACAAGGCCCATCTTGAATTTCCAGTGGAGAATCTTAGACCGGTGATACCGATGGTACCAGGAATCGTACAAAGCAACCGAAAAGCTTGTTCACCCATCGTACTCGAGTGGACAAAAAGAGGCAAGTCTGATGAAGAACAGGAATATACGCCAAGAATTTCTGTTGATTTAGTGCCTTGTCTCCACGTCGATAGCTGGCCTGATGCTGCTGTAACTCAAACATGGTTGATGGATGAACAAGCTCTCCGACGCAGAGGGTACCTACTAGTTCCCAAGCCACCACATGCAAAAAGTGCCTTGTCCAAGGAGTTCTCACCGGATAAGCTACAAGCTCTGTGGCGGATATCATTTGCTCACTTAGAGAAGGATCACGTGAGGAGTTTAGATCAGCACATCAGAGATGTGTACGTTACAGCAAAATGCCTCCGTAATCCTGATGTCTGCCGTGTTCTGGTCACGGATGATAGGTCTTGGCCGAAGCATGTCGATAAGTACGTCACAAGTTATCACTTGAAAATGTGTTTTCTTAATAATGTGGAGGACTTCATGAATTCTGATCTGGATCACGAAGAGATGGTGTGTAAAGTGTACGATGACCTGGCAGAGAATTTGTCCAAGAAATTCATCCCACACTTTTTCATGCCTTCAGTGAATGTCTTGGCAGGCTTGAAGCTGAATCTGGACAAATGTGCCGAGGTTGCCATGATAATGAAACGGTTTGTCCACGCGCTGTATCTGCGAGATTGTCGGGACGGAACGGTGGAAATGGACTCGGACGAGGAGATCATCGTGTATCAGCGACAACCGACAAGTGTCTATAAATCATACGCAATATAAACAAACCAAAACAAGGGGCTGAAGCAGCTACAGATAGTCAAACACTTGACAAGATCACAATTTCCGCAGCCTAACAGATATTAACTTGGCTCTATTGTTGAGATTTAAGGACCTCATAACGTCCCATTGGTGTCTTCAATGATGACACGCCGTAAAGAACATCACTGGAAGTGTCCTTGAACTTGCATTCTCCGACACACAACATTTGGCATTTGGTGTGGGCAGACGACATTTTGTACCCTAGGAGAAAACGTAAACACTACCACCAGTGACGTCATCAAGTCGTGGCTTGCCTTGAAAGCTTCATTGGCTCAATTCCTACCAATGATACAACTTACAAATTCTAGTGAAGTGTTGTTCCAGGACCAATTGATTGGAACATGTTTACAAATATCACACAGAGTGATGAATATCGATTGACTCTTATGGAGAGCTTGTTGTTGATAAAGCTTTTCCGCGATCGTGTTGTACATTTCAACATTTTTATTTGTATCATCAAAGTAGTACATGTATTCCGTTGAGCCATTCCGTCCTTGGTTGCTCGACACCAATGAAATTAATGTTATTTTAACCTGTGACGGTTTGTCCACGCGCTGTATCTGCGAGATTGTCGGGAGGGAACGGTAGAAATGGACTCAGACGAGGAGATCATCGTGTATCAGCGAAAATCGACAAGTGTCTTTAAATCATACGCAATATAAACAAGCCAACACAAGGGGTCGATTCTATTTTAACTAGGCCGGGAAAACGTATATCCTGGTAGTTGGCAAAACCCCGCAGACGCTGTGACAAGTGAAGACAAGTCGATACGAACAGACAAGTTCATTTGTTTGGAAGAGTCACCTGTTGCCGTTTCTCCACACCTCTCGGGACTTTTGGACGTTACCACCTTTAAAGTATATGTTGGAACACTATTTCCCCCAGAACACACGAGACAAGGTTGTCCAACAAGAAGTTGTTCTCTGAAAAGTTCTGAAAAGATTGCCAGTGAACACAGAGCTTTATGTTCTCATCTTTGCTTCGTTTTTCAACATTTGATGTTCTATATGTGACTTCTTAAAGGGAATTAGTCATGGCAATCCGCAATTAAACTAACGATTTCACGGCCTGCGAAGTTCACAATTTCACAAATTGCCGTATTTCGGCGGATTACATCCCTAGCTAGGCCTAGATTTGCAGTTGCCGTGTCCTAAATGACATTCGAAGGCAGCAAAGCCAGAGCTGCAGTTGTGTAAAAATATGCACTTATAGTGGGGACGTGCTTCCCTATCCTAATGCTGTAATAGATCCAAGATGGCGGCGTTCGATTCTCTACTCGGGAACCTTGGCTTGGATATTAGATAGGGGATTTAGCGGCATGGTGTATATGTATCACTTATGGTTCATGTTATTTCCACTATTTGGTACCTGCTAACTGTGCCAGTGATTGTTAAAGAGCCCATTTCATCCTCAAACTATACTCTACTCTTATAAATTTGTTTCTACCTGAAAGCAGGCTGACATGATTTCATTGCACAAGAGGCCGGGCAGAATTTAACGGATGATTATCTTATAAGAGGACAGCATTTCATCAGTCGATTATTGGCTTATAGGAGAGAATTTAATGCATTACTGTCCAATAAGAGGACAGAATTTTATGGATGAGGACAAAATATAACCTATAACTGTCCAATAAGAGGACGGAATTAAACGGATGAGGAGAGAATTTTACGGCTAATTGTCCGATACGAGGACAGAATTTAACGGATGGGGACAGAGTTTAAAGGATAACTGCCCAATAAGAGGACAGACTTTGATGGATGAGGACAGAATTCAGTTGTTGACTTTTAGTCAGGAGGCTAAGCTCCAAAAATTGGTCGAATCGTTCACTTGTTGATAAAGGCACCAGATTTCGCACCTTCGTAGACTGGTTCAAAACCTTTAAAGCTGACCTATTTCCAT
The DNA here is from genome assembly GCA_002633025.1 of Notospermus geniculatus. Lineage (NCBI taxonomy): Eukaryota > Metazoa > Nemertea > Pilidiophora > Heteronemertea > Lineidae > Notospermus > Notospermus geniculatus. The sequence goes on along the minus strand of NMRB01001998.1, from coordinate 95,031 downwards.
TACCCTCGCAAATAGAGTGAAAGAAGTTCAAACGTCAATGTCTTTCATCAAATACCTCTCTCAGACCACCATTACGCCAAATACCGCCTAGACGTCGGTCTCATTTGAATGAAAGCCGTCGAGCTGGAAGGATGACTAGTGCTCCGCAGGTTAATACCAGTACAATGCTGTAGGCATGCATAGACAAAAGGGTCAAGCCTAGTCCAGGACCGGTATTCATAAAACTACTTAAGTCAAAGCAGACCGAAGATACACGCTCTTAGGTAAAGTGGTCAGAACAAGTGGAATTCAATACTCGTATGCTCCTTAAGTTGTGTACGACAATTGGTTGTTCCTACTAAACTTAGGTTCAGGGTTATGAGAGTGGCACATGAGACCATAATGGCAGGTCACCTGGCTATCCGTAGGACCATTGATCGCTTGGGTAGTTGCTTCTATTGGCCAGGGATGTCTGGGGATGTAACAAGATTTTGTCAGTCCTGTGACGTATGTCAGCGAACAATACCCAAGGGCAGAATCCAAAAGGTACCGTTACAGTCTATTCCAGTTGTGTCTGAGGCATTTAGTAAAGTTGGTGTTGATTTAGTTTGCCCAATTCATCCGCCCACTGAGAAGGGTAATCGTTTCATACTAACCTGTATGGATTACGCCACTAGATATCCGGAGGCCGTGGCTCTCCCCAGCATAGAAACTGAAAGAGTTGCTGAAGGATTGTTCAGCATTTTTTCGAGGTTAGGCTTTCCGTCAAGGTTGTTGACTGATCAGGGATCACAGTTTATTTCCAATGTCATGAAGGAGGTTAATCGCCTATTGTCAATTAAGTCAATTACAACTACCCCGTACCACCCGATGACCAACGGTCTTTTAGAACATTTCCATTTGACCCTCAAACAAATGTTGAAAAAACTCTGCGCTGAGAAGCCCAAGCAGTGGGATAGATATTTAGATGCAGTTTTGTTTGCATACCGTGAGGTTCCCCAGGAGAGCCTTGGCTTCTCCCCATTTGAAATGCTGTACGGCCGCACGGTGAGAGGACCAATGCATGTCCTCAAGGAGTTGTGGACGAAAGAGGAGGAAAACGAAGTGGTGCAGAATACCTATGAATATGTGTTGAACCTCAGAAATAAGCTGGAAGAGACTTGTGAGATGGCTCACAAGACTCTGCAGAAATCGCAGGCGCGCGCGAAGCATTACTACGACAAGGGCACTCGCCCTAGGAAGCTTGAGACCGGTGACCAAGCACTGGTTTTGTTGCCAACTGATAACAATAAGTTATTGATGCAATGGAAGGGTCCCTTTCAGGTGTTAGAGAGAATTGGTCTCAATGATTATAGAATAGAGATGGGTGACCGGTCGAAAATATTTCACATTAACCTACTGAAGAAATATGTCTCTAGGTCAGATACAGGAGGTTTTGTGTGGATTGACTCTCCAATTGAGAGATAGGTGTCAGCAGGAGTCACTGTGATCGACTGTCTGCATGGGGAAGATGAAGGAGATTTAGAAAGTTGTATTTCTCCATGTGCTGGACGTAGTAAAGAGACTTATGAAGATGTCAAAATTTATCCAGGTCTGTCTAATGAGCAAAAGCAGGAAGTGAAAAACTTGCTGGAAGAATTCAGCGACATATTCAGTGATATTCCGGGCTCTACCGACTTGGTACAACACCGAATTGAGCTAACTGACGACGAGCCGGTACGTAAAAAACCGTACCCGGTACCTTACGCGTTGCGAGAGGCGCTCAAAAATGAAGTCAATGAAATGCTTAGATTGGGCATAATTTAACCCTCGAATTCGCCATACAATGCCCCGATTGTTCTTGTCAAGAAACCTGATGGGTCGATCCGGTTCTGCTGTGATTTTCGTGCGCTGAACATGAAAACAAAGTTTGATGGTGAACCGACTGCTGCGGCAGATGATATTTACTCCAAGTTGTCTAGCGATAAGTACTTCAGTAAATTCGATTTCACTAAAGGCTACTGGCAAAGTAATATTCCTGAGGAATACCGTGACCTCACGAGTTTTACGACGCCAGAGCAAGGTTGTTTCAGGTTCTGTAGGACACCGTTTGGGTTGAAAAACAGCGGTGCAACTTTCAACCGTCTGATGCGACTCATACTGGAGGGTGCGGATGACGTAGATAACTTTGTCGATGACGTCGTAGGGCACACCATACCTTGGGACAAACACATGGTTATGCTACGTGACTTCTTCACTCGTGTTCGCGTCAATCACTTGACATTGCGTGCGTCCAAGTGTGTCATTGGTTACCCAGCCATTGATTTCATTGGTAACTTTGTTGGGGACGGTAAAATTGAAATGGATCCTCAGAAAGTGGCAAAGATCCTGGGCACTGAAGCCCCAGTGACCAAGAAACAACTTAAGTCTTTCCTGGGCATGGCTGGATGGTTTTCATCATTTATACCGAACTTCTCCGAATTATCAGCCCCCTTATCAGATATGACAAAAAAAGGTAGACCCAACACCCTGGTTTGGCAAGATGAGGCGCTTCAGTATTTCGATGCGTTGAAAGCTGCGCTGTCGCGTAAGCCGATACTTCGATTACCGGACTTCACCAAGCCGTTCGTCGTCCAAGTTGACGCAAGTGAGCGGGCCGTTGGTTGCGCGTTGCTACAGGAACATGATCAAAAGCTATTCCCTGTGTCGTACGCGAGTCGCAAACTGCTCGAACGAGAACAAACCTATTCTTGCATTGAACGCGAAAGTCTGGCGCTAGTGTTCGCGGTGAAGCGATTTGAGAAATATCTTCATGGTAAAGAATTTATCTTGTATACCGATCACCAACCGTTGGCTTGCATTGACAAAAAGAACATTGAAAACGCGAGAGTAATGCGCTGGGCCCATTCTCAATTTAGAGCTTGAAACTTTGCCAGATTTCAATCTCTAATGTCATACAAAAGCGGCCATATTGAAATGGAAGGATATGTGATGCGGCGCGCCGATTACGCAGACTGGCGGAGTGTTCTTCCGCTAAGAAATAGTTCGCTAATATATAGTACTGAAATGACGAAAATCGCACATTATATGATCATTTTGTGTACTTTAGTCCTCAATCATGTCAATAGTGTACTGATTCAATGCTGTCCATGCGTTTTATGTGAATTCCAGCGAGTAACTATTTGAGGGATTTCATTACAACATATATTATACGTTAGTGGCGAGAGCTAGGCCTACTTTCCCACTTGCCCGGCATGATCACCAAAATGTGTAAATAATCACATTACTGGCGTGTCTCTTCCAAGTTTACATACAGCGTATCAAATATATACCAATTTATTGATATTTGAGCGATAAACACGCCTTCAGACAGCCAGGGTTTGCAGGTGTTATATTCGTTCGCGGAGGTTGCTGTTTGTCATGAGTGATGCGGCAGCCTAACAATTTTGGACGCGATCACGTCCAGAATCACTCCGCGCATGACTGTATGACATCCGAGGGGCTTTCCCGAAGTATGACGGAAAGACCCGAGGTGTTCCGAATGGCGCTGGGCCCTGTACCTTCAGAACTTTTCGTTCAAAGTGAGAGTTATCAAAGGTAGTGAGAACAGAATAGCAGACTATTTGAGCAGATCATATAATTGACACTTGATAAGTGATTGGATTCTGAATTGTGATTGTCGATGACGAAGTTGATTATATTGTGGCAGTGTAAGAAACTCTGAACTGTCGGATTCTCTTGTAGTGATTGGAGTTAGCCGATGTTATGTAACTGCTGCTAGGTTGATGGTGTAGGCCTAAGTATGAATCGTTGAGAACAATGTAGAATTGTTAATAGGCCAACCAGAATACACTATGCGTTAGATGTGTGATGTAGTGGAGGAAAGATTTGTTGTAAACCAGAAAGTTTGCTCTAAGGAGGGGGATGTGTCACATAATAGATCCTATCCTCCCTTGTTGTTGTGTTGACCGCCATGTTGCGTCATCACACACCCCTTCGGCCGTCAAGTGGACTCGCTCCATTGACGTGTTTTGCGCCCATTGTAAAGGGACTCATACCTTCCTAAGCTTTTCAGGAGACAGGACGTTGTCCTCTCCTCTCCACGCTGAGTTCGTTGCGTGTGTTTCGGCCGTGTGCCTATTGTTATGGTCCGAGAAGGAGCAAACTTTGTGGGTCTCTTTCCCTTGCGGGAAAAGGTAGGTTCTACACTAGTTTAGAGGATCATCTCAAATTTCATTGATGCCCCAAAAGACGAAAGTATTTCGTCTCTCTGTGGACCCCCTACCCCCCTCCTCAAGACTAAAAGACGCAGGTGTCTGGCATCAAGGTTTTATTCCTCAAAAAACGTGTTGTTTTTACAGAAATGCCATGATGATGATGATGCATAAAAACTTAAAGTGACATGATTAAAATCCGTGCAAGTCATGAGTTATTCTTCATGTCTTTTTTGTGCAGAAAAAACTCACATGAGGAAGCCTTCATCTCCGTAGAGAGTACATGAGTATACTATATACTCATGTACTATACAGGGTGGTCCAAAAAAAACGGACAAGCATACTTCCACCACCCTCAGTCCCAAACCACTGGTATGAATGGATGGAGAATCTTTCTAGAAGAAAAATAAGACCAAGATACCTCGATTCGGTCCAGTAGTTTTACCTCCAGAGCCATTTTTGTGAAGCAAAGTCAGTGGTCCTTAATAACCAACTTACCGGTGAACCGCGAATTCAGCATGATAGATAAAGGGTATTAGTTGTTATGCAACAATGCTCAAGTTTCATTTTCATGTTCCTCATGTATGTGTACTTCATTTTTTGTTTGACCTTTCCACAGGATAATTCTTTTGTCAGTTACAAGGCTACGATGTTGTGTATGCTCTTGATTGTCCTCTATGGAGCAATTCACCAAG
>NMRB01001998.1:54692-72069 GCA_002633025.1 Notospermus geniculatus | reverse complement strand
CCTTTCGGCCGACAAATCTTTAAAATTGGCCGTTAAATTATGAAATTTGGAGCAAATCATTGAAATTGACCGCAGATTTCAATGTATCTAGCACGGTGCGCCCCCTCTTTCCCGAAATCCTGGATCCGTCCCTGTCATGGAAATGAAGTCCACTTTCGTATTTCGTACTTCGTTCGTGTTTCGTCAGATTTGCAAAACGTCGCTATTACGGCAACATTTTCCCAACATTGTCACAACTACACCATGTTGGACGAAAGTTGTCAAGTGTGTTGGAGGAGTTTTCCAGCATGTGGTTCAAATGTTGAAATGTTTGCAAATTTATTGGCCTTGTAGGTCAATAGATCGTTTGCTCATGAGGAATGTTTTTCAAAGTTTGGAAAAAAATTTGACAGTGTACATGTATAGGCAGGTTCATTTTCTAACTGCGTTTTTTTTGCGGAAGTTATGTCATGAGGTTACACTAGGCCTACGTCATGAGGTAACATATCCTGATTGACCACATTCTGTGATCTGTGCATAATTTCACCATCGTGATTGGCGTTCGTGTTCAAAAACTAATGGTTGAGGTGTACATGTATATATCAACCGGGTTTCCATAATCCGTACTTAAACGAATGTTCACGTTCAATTCTGAAAGCAATACTCTTTTCTACCTGACGAAGCTCTGACGTGTTGTCAATTCGCATCAGCTATGAAAGAAAATATTGCAATAATGGGTTGTAATCCATTGTTTGTCTAACTACTTGTGACTGCTTTAGATGGTAAATCTCCGTTAAGGTCCATGATCGCCCACAGAGATCGTGCTTTTATGAGCTTCTTCTAATCGCGCCTCGCAAGATATTGTTCTAGAAACGCACCAGTTGCCAGGAATGTGACCAGCATAATTCTGTCGAAGTATTGATGTGCTCCGTTGGACTTGGAAGTTCTGGTATAAAGGCATGGAGTGGGGGTTGCTAGATATCTGTTTTATGTCGGCGTTTCAAGTCGACAATAAGAAATGCGAAAAATTGATATCCGCGGCGTAAATACATGTATTCGACTGTATTTGTTCCTCTGAAAGGCAATCCTTTTCTCTATAAACAAACGTGTTTGGATCTGCCCAGTTGTACCTTCTATAGTCTAAGCTATCGTGTGTCGTGTAAGGCGTCCTTTCCTATCGGAAAGTACGATTTTTTTCCTGCCATGACCTATGTGACATCAATAGGACAGGAAAATGTCGCCCCTAGTCTAGAATTTTAAAAAAATGTATGCGTTGGTAACTGCACATAAAAATTCAGCTTTGCTGCACTGCAAAGGCCTACCTACATCACAGTGGTCGATGCAAAACGTTCGCACTCGTATCCTCCCGGGCAGTATTTGGACAAAGGGGGGAAGGATTTCCCGCCAGCGATTTCTTTCAGCCGGTGTAATTGTTATTTTCGCCGCCTGCCCGAAAAAAATCCACTTGTACTATCATGTGTGCTGCATGGCTTTACACGAAGACCCTGGAACATGAACATGTTCTCAACTACATCCTTAAGAAATAACGCCATTTCTTTGAACCCTTTCTTTCGTCTCATCGCCTTTGATACTTGTCGGAGGCCACGCATCGTATTGTTTAAAGGACAATTGGCGACATCCTTGACATTTGGTGAAAATCTGGCTGTCTTTTTGGTCTGAAGAAAGAAAGTTTTTTACCAGTATTGTTAGGGCAGAATTTCTAATTTACGGCATATTTTGCCATAGCTAACCGAAACTCCCGCCAGTTTCGAACCGCTCCTTGAACTCGTACCCACGCTTCGAAACTGCTTCGGTGGCGCCATTCTCTCACTAGATGATCAATAGGCGTCACTAGTGCGTGTAAACTAGCTCTATATAGAGCCAATCACAGCGATGTCGATCATTGCGACCTCGACATGATCAAGGTGTTTCAGCCAATCAGCTGTGTCTTATGGCGGCGTCAGCTCAGCTGTCAATATTGTGGTTTTATGATTAGGCGTCGTCAGCGCTGTGTTTTGCAATAGATCTATTTTTTCAAATTTTCCGCCGAACTGGGGTACACATCGGCCTAACGTATCAGTCGACCCGCAAAGGTCTGAACAGCGCCACGACGTGTCAGCCGCGGTATTTGGCGGTACTAACTGCTAAATCACTGAACGAAAGCGAGGCAGTGACGAAGGCGTAGCAGACGCTATAAAACAATCACTAATTACGCACGATTAGTCAGACGTTTGAAGGTGGCGTGATGTTTACATGTTGATGGATGTTTTTCTACGAAAGTTGCCGAAAATTTCATCGAAATCGGTTCAGTTTTGGCCGAGTTATCGATCGAAAGATAACCTTGTGTTTTCGAAAACAGGCGTTCTTCAAAGTGCGTACACTTTCTTGGAATTGTATTTTGAAACTTCTGCTTAGGTCTTCGTGTTGTTATAACATAGAAGAATCCGTGGTTTTATGCACGCATGTCTGAGGGGTTGACAATCACCCGAAACGCAACCACATTTCAAGAAATCTCTTTCGCTTTATCCATTGTCTAACTGGTTCCATGGGCTCCGACGGTGGCGCTGACTGGTCGAATCGTCAGTCAGCGCCACGTGGGCGGCCAAGGAACCAGGTTTATGGCTGCGAGAATCGTTACCTACTGCTGTTCAAACTGCGTACAAAAACTTGGAATACCATGTCGATGTATGAAATTAATACAGATTGGAGATTGATAGTTTCTCCATCCATTCAGTTTTCCTGGTTTTATGCAGGCAAGTATTTATGGAGTTATGGCGATGTTTTTAACAACGCTCTACTCCAAGAAGTGACCTCCAATTCTGTGCGGAGGGCGAAATTTCTTAAACGATTTCTCTTCACTCGTTTGCATTATTCCAAAATAAATTACACTAATGGAAAGCTCAATGTCTTAGCTAAATACTGATGTATGGTTTATGTGGTTGAATTTGAACGGTCTCCTCGATAAACGCACTTTTGTGCGAGGTGTCCCGATTTCTCGAATGAGGTACTCGAGAAGCCTCGTCGAGGGCCCCGATCGCCTATTATTTTCCCGCGCGCAAAATAAATCTGCCGTAGAAAAGGACCTTTGCGGGTCGACTGGTATGGGCAGCGGCATTTGAAGTGTGTGGCTTCCTGCTGTTGAACTGTCAAGGGTTCATATCGCTTCGCCCTCGGCCTAAGTGACCGTAGTCCTTGATATTTCAAGACGCGTTCCCATGTCTTTGCCACACCCACACATTTTATGATTACTTGGTGACATGGAAATGTCAGGATTTTTTTTTTCGCATGATGAATTGTCGGTGTACGACTAAGAATGTTAAGAAATAAATGAAGAAGATAAAGAATGACTTCGGGTGTTGGTTCTATACTGTTAGTATATTCAATCTGGTTCGAACATCTCACATGAGGAATAAATGACTTGAAGTTATCGCCCTACCACAAAAGCGTTTCAGCGTAAGACTGATGAAGTCTCACCAATTTGTAACGTTATTTTTCGATTCCTACTTAACTTGGATCGGACCAACGTCAAGGCAAATGGCAGAGCAATTATTGGGACGGCAATGAAACGTTTACAAAACGTGTCCAAATCTGATTGCCTGATCTTCATCAAATCGTTATATTCAAAACCAATCTTTTAATAAATAATTTCGACATCGTGCCTCAAATTCGTGCCTATCTCGTATCCTGCGCTTAAAACGCGCATGAGAAGTGTATGAGATTATTTTGAACATATTGGAGATTCGCCTTTACATGTATATGACATGCTGCATGCTGAAATGATATCTCTATTATCTACTCTTCGTTTTAACCGAATTGACTCATAATTACATGTAATTCATATAATGACTGGTGGAATGGCTAAACAGTTACGTCTGTTAGCTGTGTTTTTATCAAAAATCGGCCTCTAAATGACTTGCTGAACTGATGTCACGACTGTTTACTTTGTGTTTTATCCCAACTACAGCTGGTCGCGGCCGTCGTATTTGTGCCTTTAAGGGCAAGTAAAACATCCCATCCAAGTGAGGAACATGAGGTGCTTGAGATGGCCTCTTCCATACTCACGACGGCCAATAATTTAATGCTTTATGGCTTCGGCTCTGATATGCTGGTAAATGCCACCGATAGCTTCACGTGGCTATCCTTACCGTCGTCTGGTAAATAATTCTCGATCTGCTATAACGAAATCTTGCGATAATCGCAAGATTTCGCTACTCTGCGGTGACAGAAACGAAAAGCAGAGCAATTATGATGATGCCGAAAACTGATTTTCCATGACCGCTACACTTCATGATGGTCCTTTTAAATGAAAGATCGCGTTCAACGACTTTAAGCAAATTGGCCCTAAATCAATGAAAATTGTAAAAGGGCATCATTAAATTAGAAATTGCGAATTTAGTTCGACGAAAACTAATGATGACAGATTGGTCAAGTTTGAACTATGACAGATACTTGTTATCGCCTGACGACGCCGATAAATGTCTAATTCAAAGAGGAAGCGTTTACCACTGACTCCATTACGCCGTATCTGATTGATGGGGATCCAGAGATACAATTGAGTTGATTGTAACAGGAGTCATAAGGGACGACTGAAACCCTTGCATGTTCAAGCTCGATAATTTCTGGCTTTGGTTTTTTGGCCGGTACATCAAAATCTCCGGTTGCTGAAAGAGGAGAGGCGGCATTCCGAGTGACAAACCGCGCAATATCACCGAAAGAGAGGTCGGGTTGATGATTAATTTGCGACTCTTGATGCACATAATCACATTTCCCATGTTTGCCTAAGCAAGAAAACCTTCTGAATTATCAGGAGGTCGGTTACTCATTGACGATGACGAAGATGGTTTATTTGCTGACAGAAAAGCTGTGTGTTCACTGGCAACAGTTTCCCAACATTTCAACAACATTCCTGAGCAACACGATCTTTTTTTTGACCCTGCACTTTCTTCTGTTCATCCAACTCTAGCAACACTGAACAACATGTTAAGTTGGAAAATTCTTTTCTAACTGTCAGGGCCACACTAGACGACATTTTTCTAAAAAGATGTTGTTATCTCAGTTGAATGTAGAAGAAATGTTCCAGTGCACACAGACATTTAGACAAAAATACGATCGTCAGAATTCTTCACGTACGACACATTTCCCCGGACGATTTCCACGTTTTCCTTGTGCAAGCCCCAGTCACTTCCTGGATCGGCGTCACCGGAACATACATACCCGTCTTGGAGCATTTTTACACATTTCCCGTTGACATGTGTCTTTGTTTATCTTGAGGTCACTTAATCGACTCTCGTTCTGAACATGGTCACTTTGCACCCATTTGCGTGAATGCAAGGCCTTAGGAAAGTCACTTTAAATGTGAGTGGTCGGTTTAAAACACCAACGAGAAAGCAAAAGTGCAATGGCTGGCGGCTGTTTTCACTTGAAGTGGCTTTTCCTGTTTGAAGAAAATATGATGTGTTGGGAAAATACCCACAGGAGATTGTGAGTCCATTATATATGTATTTAATAGGCAAAAACGATGAAAGAGACAAAAATTGCATCCAGGCCATTTCCATCGAGCATCAGGTTGATTTCGTAGCCAGTGGTAGCACCTTGATACTCCTTTCAGGATTCGCCGAAACCTAACAGCCTGCCAATTTATTTCGTCAGTCATGTTAGAAAACGTTGTTTAATCTGTTCAGATTAAACACTGATTAAACACTGTTCAGATTAAACAAGAAATAGAAATCGGGTTTCTAAGGCGAAAGACACTGCTTCCTACCAGAATCGAACCCACGGACCCTCGCATAAGGCATCAATCGCCAGCACTAAGGGGCAGCACGCCTTAAAGATTGCGAAATCATCCGAACCAATCAGAATACCTGTTACTCATAACGAGTAGAATTTGATTGGCTGATGAGAAAGGTCAGGATGTCATCAGCCTTAAGTTACATCATTACAAAGAGGATACACGTCCGATGATTTCGCACTCGACAGCACAGGATAGACTTGACGTGTGTGCCCAAAGCAGTTGTGTTGCTCCATCTTAATAATGGTTTAATAGGCTGATTAATCTAAAAATGTTTGTAATACAGCCATGCGCAGTAATGCTCCCTTCAAATTGATTTTAATGGGTGATGCAGAAATTTTAAATCGAGTTGTGCGAATGATATTGATGTGCCATCGCGCGCCTCCCTCAAATCAACTAGGGTTGAGTTCATTAATGACATTGTTAGCATGCGCTTGTTAGACCGGCGGAAGATGCTAGAATAATGAATAAAATATACATCGAAAATCAACGTTAACGAGGGAGTTGGTGAGGCAGGGACTGAATCAAATACTGGGTGATGAATATTAACGATATACCGGTACTGTTTGTACACATTCCTATTTCATGGTTGGCGACTGGTTAACTGCTTTGGGCATGCAAGTCTGTGTGAACAGATTAAACGTGAAATGAAACCCGAATGCTGCGAGTACATAGTTTTAAGGTAGATTCATACTTAGCGTTTTGCGCTTTGCGCGTGTCCGTTTCCTATGTGAATGCGGTAGAAAAAGTAATGTTATTGTTGGTACCTACACAAACGTAAGGAAACGGACAAGCGCTAAGCGCGAAACGGAGAGGTATGAATGGCCTTTAGTTCGCGGCGATGCGAAACGATTTTTCGAAGTACGAGTCGGCAGCGAAAACGAATTTGGATTCGCAATACGGAATTCGTAACGTTGCCCGAATGCCAACTTTGACCACCAAGAATATGAAGGCGTTCGTCATGACTCTGTCGTAATAAGTAACTGCTCAAGGACCAGCAAGAGAGAATCTTGTCTACTCTGCAAACCCTCGGGGGAAACTGATGATGTTAGAAAGTCCAAAGTTCTTTGCTCAGCATCCTCCCCTGCAGGGGTTTTTACCTCTCAGTCGTTTCTCTTCATCCATTCACACTTACACACACTTTGTGTACAAGCGTATAAAGAGATGAGCGACACCCAAACCCTGCTATGGGAGGATGATGGTCTCAATGAGTGGTCAGTATCGATCAACGTAATATATGATCCGCAATATCCATACAATATTGACTATGTCCTTCGCCATTAAGATGGAGTTTTCCGCTTGTTAATACTTTGCAAACATTTAACGTAAACATCGTTGTATTGTGTAGGAAATGAGAAAACCGCATCGAATTACATGTAATTAACGGAAATATTGCGGCCGGCAGAAACTGGACACCGAAAATAACTTGTTCCCTTGGAACGAGATCCGCGGCGTCCAGTTATCCTGTTGCAGAGATTTATAGACCATTCACAAAGAGCGTTCAGCTATTAACTCAGCGTTTCTTACTTACTCAGTTTCAAGGCGCACAAAAGAGGCTGGATACTATTTAATTGCCGGTTAACTTTCATCGTCTAGGTCCAGGGGAACAAAAGAAAAACCACTCTTGTCTGGAGTGAGACAAAGAAAAAGTAACCAACAGGCCAATTCAAAACTATTGCATAACGAGGTTACCTCATTCGAAACAGAAGAAAAACGATCACTGAGTATGACCCTAAACAAAAGCTACATGTATCATGTGCCTTGAATCTGAATCAAGAAAACTTGTATCCGTCCTTTAACACACCCCTTATGAATATGGCCCCAGACAGTACAAATGAGAATGTGGCAGTTGGTTGCTAAAGGCGGCTCTCCACGTGAAAGTTTTCTTGCGCAAGTTGGCTCACAATGGGCAATTCACCATTATTTGTTCCTCACGGCTTACGCTGGGACCAATGACATAAACAACTGCTCGCAGTTGAATTGCCCATAGAGAGCCAACTTGCGCAAGAAAACCCCAAGAAAACTTGCACGTGGAGAGTCGCCTTTAGGCTGCAATCACATAGAGCTACACGCCACACGGGCACGCCGGTTAACAATGGTTTCACAAAGGGCTCGCGACCGTGAAGCCATTGTTAACCGGTGTGTCCGTGTAGCGTGCAGCTCAATGTGGTATAATCGTGTAGTAACTGTCTCTAATAAGTTAAAACTGCATCCACTTCAGCCAAAATATAGGTAACATGATAAGAGATTTGAACACCATTTATTACCGACTTCTTGTGATTTCACCATTTGTACACAGACTTTTTCCATGCAACATGGCTGTCGCAGCCTCACATTTTTCTCCACGAACATCGTATGGGAAACGACTCCTTGGAAGAAGTAATTGACAGATACGCTCATTTTTCACCCCCGTCCAAAATACTATTTGCTGCATTCCACGTCCATGCTTTGTCATTTCCTCCGCATTGGTGAGATGCCATATTGGAAGACACCCAATGAGAAATATCCAATGTAATTTCTCCCCAGTGCCCTCTCATTCAATTCCATATACTTGTCCATTAAGATTGAATAATGATGAAGGCTCGTTCCAATGGCGTAATGGCTTCAATCTGGTTTATAGGCATTTGATGTAAATGGTCAAGAGAGAAAGTGAGCATACCGCTGCGGGATGGAAGTAAAAAAGTATTACCACGATGTAATCACGTTTCTTCATGCTTTGTGGCAAAGCCATTAATTTACCCTCACCTATTGTCAATAAAGCCTTACTTAAAATCCTTGATTAATTGATGGTGATTTATTAGGGGCAGATGTTGTCACCAACAACTTAGCCACGAGATGAGACACAGCATGTAGGCAAAGCAATACAAGAGTTTTCACAACAGCCCCGAAAATCCAACGCGAACGTCTATGTTTTTGTTCGGTGCTCTCTTCCTGGCATCGAAAAATGGGATTGTGCGTCTGGCGTTGGCGTTTCGGGGCCTTCGCGAAAAACTCTCCATTGAACGATGCACCCCATGGCCATTTCAGTTGGAAATGCACACCTCCCTTTCGTACAGTCGAAGAAATTTTCCGACACCGTTCCACAGAAATAAAAAAACATATTTCTGAGTTTCTGTTATCAAGTTTATCAGAACGTAACATCACTCCGGGAAATAAGACCTTGAAATTGCAACATACGGAACAGTTTCGTATTTGAGAGTTGACAGTCATGCAAAAACGCAATGAAAATTCGAAGGAAATGAACTACATGCATCTTGACAAACCTCTGACGTACGTTTGCACGAAGTGTAGGAAGTCGGCCTACGTACGGAATAATCGAACACTCCTTTAAAGTCCAACGGACATTTTTTCCAAGAATTCCCGAAGTGCATGTAATCTCCAGAACGAGATTCGGTTGTAAATTTCACTATTGGGTATCTCTGTTTTTCCCTGTTGTTCTTTTTTCTGAATTCTCGGGGATTGATTACAGATGCTGACGTCAACCTGAGGTCAATTCATATTTTTCTCCCGGGAAGCGAGATTAGCGGAATGTAAACAGTTGGTTGTTGCGCGGAGTCAGATAATGAAACATTACAGGGCTTTCTTATCCTGCCCTGGGGAGCCGTCAACGTCAGTATTTAACTCCAAAACAACACGTTACGTAAACGTGCAATTTACGTACCGGTATACAGTACATATCCATTTTCTCGTGCGCTGAAACCAAAATGTTTTGGTACATACACCAAAATCGCAGCTGTAAGGTCACAGAGACCTGGCTTTGCCACTATAGTGGCGAAGCTGCTCCTCCTTATCATATCAAAAGCGTCAGTGTCGGGACTTCAATTCGAAGATATCAACAGCCTGCTGCTTGTCAGCAATGCCGACCATCACCAACAAAAGCTGGACCTCGATAATGCCAAAACTCTGTGACCTTACAACTGCGATTTTCGTCTATTATAAGTTTTTTTTAAACAATCATGCACTTTCAATGTATCAGTGACGTATAGTAGGTGGGCAAAATGTTACAGAAAATAAAATTATGATGGAACGTGTTATTTCAGGGCGTCCAAAGTTTGTGCCTACAAGCATGAATGCCAATATTAGCGCCCAAAATAGGCTCCAAATTTGATACATGTAATCGAAATATAAAACGTCATCCCAAATTACGCGCCTCATCATCATCAAACACGTTACCATCACGTTCAACATAGAGTTGTTCATGACCGATACCTTATTGATATTTGATGGCAATGCCGTAAAGTCCATCAAACAACGAGGAAACTTATTATGAGAGAATTGAAGTACACTGGATAACTGATATTGTTAATATGGTATCGGCACTGAGTTCGATCGAAACCAAGAATGGTACACGAACCAATTACAGTTATAACTTCATCCACTTGTGCTGAAGGGCAGATGTTGCTGTTCCCAGCAGCCTAAAGTTCTGTCGATCAGAAATTTGGGCCATGTAANGGTGGCATTGGTGTACTATCAGTTCAAAACCACGCGTATATTCTCGCGTGGTCTGCGTGATCGGTGTTCCCTATTGAATTGCAAAAAGAACATGATGTGTTCGATCAAATACATTCTTCCTGCACGTGAAAAAAACGTAGTCATCATCTGTATCCACATATCCAGTGTATGAACATGTGCATGTACATGTATTGTACATATGATAGTAAACATAGAGTCGTCTGTTTACTATCACTTTGTGTGTCGTTTTTTGTGCTCTGTGTTGGATATTGTACATACATGTATGAAGTACATTGTAAATTACAAATTTCTAAATTTCTTTTAAACTGTTTCCACATTATCCAGTGTGGGGCCTAACATGTAAGAAAAAAATCTGCTCACCAATTTTCATTTTTTGGGAAATCCCCAATCTACAGAAATGTTAATAACATGTACACCATTTTTTCACCAGGGCTTTCAGAACAGGAGCCCAGAGGAATTTGCATTAAGCTGCGTTTTATATACCGGACACCCGGAAGGCGGAAGCGGTATATGCTATGCATTTTCGCATACAACATAGGCCTATCGCTTCCGCCTCCCGTATACCGCATTCCGGATGTCTGGTAAACGCAGCTTTAGTGGTGTCAGGGTAGCTGGGAAGGTAACCATTTCTTGCCAACCCAGCGTCTTGTATTTTGAACTCGGAAACTGCCGCACTAGCATACTTCACCAGTGATGTTGCCTGCAGAGGCAATTTTCGTACGAAAATTGTGGAGTGGGTGGGGCTGGCAACGGCAACAACGGAAATTTTCTTTGACAGTGACAGTACCGGAAATCAAACCGTTTTGATGTTTGCACAGTAGTTAGTTGCTTGTGGTCGGACGAGGGTATCTCCGCTCTGTTCACGTGATAAAACAGCATTGCCTATTATGGTCACACGCCTGTAATGAGGAAACCGCACAATAACGTCACGACGTGGCGCTGTTAGCGGTTGTATCGAAATCTCTTTTTTCTTACGTTATTTCCATTTATTTTTGACGTGAAAATAAAGCGTTGTGTTGGCCGCCCGACAGTAAAACTTACATCATCGTGTAGCAGATGAAATTGTTTTAATCTCATTAATTTTTGTCTTGAAATGAAAACGCCTTTTGTGTCATTTTCCTGTAGAAAAATGTACAGGAAATATTTTCATGACGCAACGTCAACACCTGAAATGACGTCAATGTCTTTTCGGTACAACCGCTCGCAACGCCGACCTGTCGGGATAAACCGCCGGGCGGGCGGGTTCCCCATACATGTATAAGTAATTGCATTTCCCATTAAAAGTTACGCATCTGTGCGGGCTTGGCATACCGGGCGATTGGTTATGGTAGAAAATTCACAAGGCTAATGTAATCAAAAATGACGAGAGTACCATGAAAGATTCCGCCGTCACTCAAAGAACGCAGTAAAAAAATACAATACTTTGAGATAAAAGACTATACTTTCTCACATGAGATATAACTCCCTTTTTGTTGTGTCTTACGGGAATAACTCAGTTAGAAACGAGTTAATTGGATTTTTCTTCCAACCTTTTACAAGGTATGATTATTTTCAAAGAAGGCCAGCGCTTCTTTTTCATTGTGATTCAGTTAGGTGTTCTTGATAAAACGTCTTGGTGATGATGATTCCTCTAACAGTGAATCCAAGAAAGAACCGAGAATTAAAATGGAATAAACCGGTGGTATTTGGCCCTCGGAGGGTTAATATGAATCATCACTGCTCCAAGTTCTCGTAATGGCTATTACCTTACCCACAAAATGTCCCGCCACGTCCAACTTTGGCTGATGTAACTCACACTCCGGTGTTTGAACTGGAAATTGGCTAACGTCATTGTGAATTGGGGCACATATTCTGGCTGAGTTGATTTGTTCTATTGTCCAGCCATTGTGCAATGTTTATTTCACTGACCTTTGAACTCGGTAATTCACCAATGAAGTGACCCATGTTAACCATCGAACAGCGAACCAACGACGGTTTTGTCCATTCAAATTCACAGTTCTTCTGTTAAATGCAGTTGTTACTGTGCACAAGATGACGTATCCGCGCCACCGTATTCCTCCCCCTCAAATCATAAAGTCAGTTGCACGACAACCACTTCATTGGATTCCATTTTCTACATTTTCTGCTTGACGAAGGATACATTATACCTGGATCATTATCTAATGTAGAAGAACACATGCCTGAGTTGACTTTATTGGAACGTCTCGAAGATAATGATGGCACTTAGCAAGTTGCCCCATGGGAAAAACAACATTTTAAATTCCCAATCGTGGGGAAAGTAACAGGGCGTAAACCCTCTTGCCTTGAGAAAAGTTGGCCGCCCGTGTAAAGGTTTGTACATTGGCAACATTTTTGAGTCGGCAACATTCTTACAACATCTTGTCATTCAGGCTAAACATTATAGGGCCGTATGCACCAAACGAAGATTATCTTGAACTCAGGTTGAGCCACAACTTTTCCATTGTCACATCATGCCACCCTGGCAAACCTGAACAATTGAAAAGTTGTGGTTCAGCCTGAGTTCAAGATAATCTTCATTTGGTGCATACGGCCCATATATGGGCCCGATATTTGTGGTAGGCTACCAACCATCTGAAATACATTAGGTCCTTGAAGTGAAGTCCAATTTCGTATTTCGTACTTCGTTTTTCGTCAGGTTTGCGAAAACTCAGTATAACGGCCCCGAAGCTCGAATGGTATCAAGACATCGAATGATCTGCACTTATAGTCCTCACAATCATGTTTCGTTCACCATTCAGGCGCAGATAAAGAGCTTTTTAAGGGTTCGTCTAAACCTTGATCCAGTCAAACAGTAGATGTAAAAATTCACAAAACAATTCATCGAGCCAAGAAAATATGACCCAGTTAAGAAATAATTGTAAATCCAGAAGTCAATGTGGTCTTTCAAGCCGCCATATGTGCGCATGATGCCCACGATTTGGACCAAAGATCCGGGTATCTCAAGTGCAATGAACACAATGACAACAGACAAAACACGGACTGTAGTGGCCCTGACGTTGTCGCTGATCCGACCCCCGCTTGCCGTTTGACAAAGTGCAGCCGATTGTTTCAGCGCCATTAGCAGACGATAGGTAAAAAATGTCAAACAAGCGATCGGTACCCAAGACATCAGCAAGTTGTGGAGGATGACGATGTAAATAATCCTGTAATAAATGTTAGAATACATCGGCTGTTTACCCCATTTTGGTTTGAATGAGTTGGTGCACGGGTCAAACGTCCAAATCGTTTTGTAAGGAAAGAGGTAGACCATTCGATAGACGAAGGAGAATAGTACAACAATGAGGCTGAGAACTCGGGCGTTCCTGATGGTGCAAAGTGATGCCGCTTTCAGAGGTTTGCAAATGGCGACGTACCGTTCGGCACCGACACAGACGGTGATGTAGACGGACCAGGTTTTAGCAAACCAGAGAGACGTCCACAAATAACGATACGCCGCTTCGTAGAAGTCCTTATAATCATATAATACCGGTATGGCAAAGTTGACGGAAAACCGTACCATTGTACCGGTAAGGAGTCGAATTAGCAAAAACATGGAGTCTGCTACAGCAAGAACCCGAAGTAACGTCGATGTGGACGTGAACGGTCTCTCCTTCCCCAAGACGACGTAGGATAAGCAGTTTCCGGGTATCCCAACCACGATGATGTAGAGATACAAAGGAATGTATACAATGAAGAAAAACAAACTCCGCGGGTGTATTGTTGCAAGAGGGTTATAGGGGTAGGTGAAGCATTTTGGTTCGATGGCTGTTCTGAGGGTTGTAGCCTCGAAGGTATCAGCTGTCGTGAACGAAGTAGAATTCATTTTGCACAAGATTCTGGTGTTGTGGATTTTTAAAGGTATATGCAGTTAAATGAACTGAAAATAAAAACACGTTTGGGATTGCTCCTACGACAGCTCTGGGAAGATTCGAAAAAGAGAAACTCTAAATACCTGCAAGACATCCGCCTACAAGAAGGTTCATGTATCTCACAAGTAACCGGTATCGTTTCAGGACCTGCTCCATGCGCAAATGCCTCACACGTTGCAAAAACTGATTTTGCGATTTGGAGAGCCCAATCTGGATGATACAGCTCGATCGGGCTGCTAAAACGCGATACCGATCGGGCGCCGACTTCCCAATCGGGCTGTACGCGCAACTGAACGAAAACGTCTGACTGCTTACCTAACTTGTGCAGCTGGTCCTCATTTATTTACTCTCGTGATCACCCCGGCACCGTGGAAATGCTTTCGGTCATTTTGGCAGTCAACAGGCGATAGCGTGAACAAATTTCTTTTCGTAGGCCCATGGTATTGATAAAGACCGAAAGGTCGCCGAAGAACATCAAAGAGCAATGAATTCAAATCGACACCTTTCAGCTTCTTTCCAAACAACTCCGCACATCAAATCGAAGGTTTTGCAAATACATCAGTCGGTTCTGTCGCTTGAGAATCGCTAGCATTAGAAGTTTCCAAATACATGTACTTGTAAACACCAGTCGCTTTTGTCGCTTGAAAATTGCAACTGGAGGTTTCCAAAACACACCTGTCGTTTTGTCCGTTAGAACATGGAGGTATAAAATAAGATTTTATACCTCCATGGTTAGAATCGTAAGGAGAAAATTGGATGTTTCCCAAAACACCAGTCGGTTTTATCGCTTGAAATCGCAATTAAGTTTGTTGATGATATCGAAACGGTTAGCCAACACACAAACACTGGAAAGATGACGCCAACGGTCACAATGTAATTTTTGTCACTATAGCAGTGACAGTGATGTTTTGGATACATGTACTTATGATTAAATTTCTTTGACTAATATTAGAGCGAAACTGCGTGGTGTAATATTAGACCGGACTGTAATTTTCGGCAATCACCAACGGCATCAACACATGCAGACCGTTATTTGCTAATAGCGATTTTCTAATCGTTGCTTTGGGCATCATTCGATCGAATATCTGATCGTAACACAGAAGATAAACATGGTCTAGGCCTACTCCATGACATTTCTGTCCACAATAGGGGCGGGGCCTACAGACGTTAATGTGGGTGGGAAAACGCGAGCACTACAACACGACCGTGTGCTCTTTCGGCACACTCTTAAAAAATTCTTGTCACCGCAACTTGTCTGCGAATATTGATGAGATGCCTTAGTCAGTCTGACGAATTACGTCATTCATGACACGATTTACTTGTCATGGCGAGTCGCACATCTCTGTGACGAGTTCAGTCTGTCCAGTTGACAAGGTCTCTAGTTATGGCGATAAGTTGCAGGTGGCAGGGCATTATTGCGCATGCGCTTCCCTCACATTTATCGCTCAATTTCTTGAACTCTAAGCATACTGTCGCCATCATTGCCTCATTAGCCACGAGGGTTTAGGGGTTATGTCCAGTAGTTTATATGTTTTAGAGGTCGTGGGTTCGAATCCCGCCGTAGACCCTGAAATGTGGGAGGGTTTTTCTTTCATATGTACCTGTTGTTAGTACTTGTAATTACCGCATAACGGTCTCGTGGCGCATAATTTTTAATTTTTGTTTAGCCTGATTGACGAGATGTATTTGTTTCAATGATAAGATGTCTCTTTTCCGAGGATGACAACTTAAAAACTTGTGAATTGACAAGGTAGACCCTGTCAATTTAAGCATATTCTGAGAACGAGTTCCAGCTTGTCAGTACGACGAGAAATTTTTTAGAGTGCATTCATCCTTGTCGTCAAGAAAGCACCAATAATTTTTCCGCAGTTACTCACACGGATATTTCCATTGAAGAGCAATCCTGGTACCACAGACCGATGTTGGTCGAAAGCTTTGTGGAAACTTTCTTTCCTCAAGCTTTCTGAAGTAATTTCAAGAAGATCCCATTATTGTGTGGATTCCCTGAAAAAGAATCTCCATCCTTTGAGGATAAAACTAATCAGCTCATTGGAAAGGGTCCATCAGCAATATTTGGTAGGAATTGTTTCCAGTCTTCTGTCTGCCATATGAACCGAACTACAATGACAAACAGAAAGGCGAACAACACCCACTACACCTCACACAGCAAGACCAAAGACGATATCTCATACATTTATATGCTCTTAGCTTCGTACATTGCAAGTGCAAATGTAGACTTTCGCAGCCGAGAAACCACACTGTCGATGAACATACATTTTATCACCAGTTGTAAATGTAGCAACTGGTGATAACCCGCATGTTCATCGACGGTAATGTTGGGCCAGACTGTAATTTTCGGCAATCAGAGGCATCAACAAATGCAGGGCGTTTTTCGCCATTTGCGATTTTGTGATCGTTGTTAATTAGGCATCATTCAATTGAATCTCTAGTCGGAATACAGAAGATTAATAAGAGATATTCCATGACATTTCTGTCCAAAATACTACAAATCCTGATATAGGCTGGGAAAACGTAAACTTTACAACACGGCTGAATGCTCCTTGGGCGTGCAACCTTCTCGTGAAGAAGGTTCAGATGAAATTCCATCAGCAGACCCTGGGTAGGAACTGATACCAGTGTTCTGTCTGCCATATGAACAGAACTATGGCAGACAGAAACAAGAACAAGACTCACTACACCTCACACAGCGAGACCAAAGACGATGTCTCAGACATTCTGCTCTTAGCTTCGTACATTGCAAGTTGAAATGTAGACTTTTGCAGCCGAGAAACTACTACACCGTCGATGAACATGCATTTTATCGCCAGTTGTACGTTAAGCAACCGGTGATAAAATGCATGTTCATCGACGGTATGGTGTGTCAGTTTTGGCACAACAACGTCACAGTACTCCTAGCTTGAGTGGTTTATTAGGGCATCGAATGATTAACACTGCTAGCTATTTAGTCCTCAAAGTTGTGCTTCGTCTCGCAGCACAGAGGAAACCCTTTTTAAGGGTTCGTCTAAACCTTGATCCAGTCAAACAGTAGATGTAAAAGTTTACAAAACTATTAATCATGCCGAGAAAATATGACCCAGTTAAGAAATAATTGTAAATCATAAAGTCAATGTGGTCTTTTAAGCCATATGTGCGCATGACACCAACGATTTGGACAAAGGATCCGGGTATCTCAAGTACAATGAACACAATGACAACAGACAAAACACGGACTGTCGTGGCCCTGACGTTGTCGCTGATTCGACCCCCG
>NMRB01001998.1:13278-48656 GCA_002633025.1 Notospermus geniculatus | reverse complement strand
GATGTTTCCCAACACACCAGCCGGTTTTGTCGCTTGAAAATCGCAATTAAGTTTGTTGATGATATCGTTCATATATCTGCGAGCTGAAGAAACGGGCAGCCAACACACAAACACTGGAAAGTTGACGCCAACGGTCATAATGTAATTTTTGTCACTAGCAGTGACAGTGATGTTCTGGATACATGTACTTATGATTACATTTCTTCGACTAATATTAGAGCGAACCTGCGTGGTGTAATATTAGACCGGACTGTAATTTTCGGCAATCACCAAAGGCATCAACACATGCAGAGCGTTATTTGCTAATACCGATTTTTTGATTGTTGCTTTGGGCATCATTCAATCGAATATCCGATCGTAACACAAAAGATAAACATAGTCTACATGTAGGCCTACACTCCATGACATTTTTGCCAAAATAGGGGGCCTACTACAAACGTTAATATAGGTGGGGAAAACGTGAGCTTTACAACCGACCGAATACTCCTTCGGCATTCATCCTTTTCGTGAAGAAGGCACCAATAATTATTTCGCGGTTACTCACACGGATATTTCCATTGAAGAGCAATCATGGTACGACAGACCGATGTTGGTCGAAAAGCTTTGTGGAAACTTTCTTTCCTCAAGCTTTCTGAAGTAATTTCAAGTAGATCCCATTATTGTGTGGATTCCCTGAAAAAGAATCTCCATCCTTTGAGGATAAAACTAATCAGCTCATTGGAAAGGGTCCATCAGCAATATTTGGTAGGAATTGTTTCCAGTCTTCTGTCTGCCATATGAACCGAACTACAATGACAAACAGAAAGGCGAACAACACCCACTACACCTCACACAGGAAGACCAAAGACGATATCTCATACATTTTATATCCTCTTACCTTCGTACATTGCAAGTGCAAATGTAGACTTTCGCAGCCGAGAAACCATACCATCGATGAACAAACATTTTATCACCAGTTGTAAATGTAGCAACTGGTGATAACACGCATGTTCATCGACGGTATGGTGTGTCAGTTTAGGCACAACAACGTCACAGTTCCCAAGCTTGAGTAGTTTATTAGGGCATCGAATGATTAGCAGTGCTAGCCAGTCCTCAAAGTTGTGCTTCGTTCGCCATCCAGTCTCGAAGCACAGAGGAAAACCTTTTTAAGGGTTCGTCTAAACCTTGATCCAGTCAAACAGTAGATGTAAAAGTTTATAAAGCTATTAATCATGCCAAGAAAATATGACCCAGTTAAAGAATAACTATAAATCCGGGAGTCAATGTGGTTACTCAAGCCATATATGCGCATGACACCCACAATTTGGACCAAGGATCCGGGTATCTCAAGTGCAATGAACACAATGACAACAGACAAAACACGGACTGTCGTGGCCCTGACGTTGTCGCTGATCCGACCCCCGCTTGCCGTTTGAGAAATATTAGCAGATTGTTTCAGCGCCATTAGCAGACGATAGGTAAAAAATGTCAAACAGGCGATCGGTAGCCAAGACATCAGCAAGTTGTGGAGGATCACGATGTAAATAATCCTGTAATAAATGTTATAATACATCGGCTGTTTACCCCAATTTGGTTTGAATGATTTGGTGCATGGGTCAAACGTCCAAATCGTTTTGTAAGGAAAGAGATAGACCATCCGATAGACGAAGGAGAATAATACAACGATGAGGCTGAGAACTCGGGCGTTCCTGATGGTGCAAAGTGATGCCGCTTTCAGAGGTTTGCAAATGGCCACGTACCGTTCGGCACTGACACACACGGTCATGTAGACGGACCAGGTTTTAGCAAACCAGAGAGACGTCCACAAATAACGAAATGCCGCTTCGTAGAACTCCCTATAGTCGAATAATACGGCAAAGTAGGTGGAGAACCGTGGCATTGTACGGTAGAAAAATCGAGTCAGCAAAAACATGGAGTCCGCTACAGCAAGAACCCGAAGTAACGTCGATGTAGACGTGAACGGTCTCTCCTTCCCCAAGACGACGTAGGATAAGCAGTTTCCAATTATCCCAACAATGATGACGTAGAGATACAAAGGAATGTATACAATGAAGGAGAACAGTTTCTTCGGACTCATTGTTGCAAGCGGGAGATAGTTGTAGGCGAAGCATTTTGGTTCGACGGCTGTTCCGAGGGTTGTAGCCTCGATGATATCTTCTGTCGGGAAAGTAGACATTTAGGAATATCTAATGGGTATTTGATTTAAACTAACTTTGAACATCACAGAGGTCAAAGTTCATAATTTTGCGTTTGGTGGCATGTTTCGTGGCTAATTGTGGTACCAACCATCGCCTGAAATAAATTACATCATGTAAATGAAGTCCAATTTCGTATTTCGAACTTCGTGTTTCGTCAGGTTTGCGAAACCTCCCTATTCTCTCATGAAGAACCCCACAAGAATGTTGTAACTTGGTACGACTACTTGTTTGCCGGATAGCTCTATTGCATTTCAAATATGGCCGCCAGTCGTCCATCTTGAAAAATGTAGGCCTACTTTGGCACATATCAAAACAATACCATAAAGAATGTTCTAACGTGGCGTGGTGTTTCCCTGGAACAGTATTGACTTGACACTTGTTCGTTCTTCTACATGTACTGTACATTCACCATGCAGGTGAGCACATGCTCCATGGACCATTGTTTTCATTTACTTTGCAAGATTTCGCTTTTAGAGCCATGATATTCATGGCGATTGACTGGAACGATTGTCAATTTCTTGCGCAAAAACCATGCCCGTCAGTCCCAGGGAATTCCCACAATCACGCAACGTGACAAAATGGTTGCACAGCCAAAACATATCCCAGCCCTTTCATGTACCATGTGTACGGCTGTTTTAAGTCTGCCCAAGGAGGCGGTATTGCCCATCTGGTGCTCGCCAGTCGAATCCATCACATTTCCCGTTTCTGAGGGGTGAGAGCCTCAGCCAATCATCGGGGCGCGAAGGAAAACCGACGTGCCAATCAAAATCCATGTTACAAATGCGAGCGTGAAGAGCAAAGAAAGTGTCCAACGGTGATTTGTTTCGCGAGTTCTGATTGGCTCGGAGGCGGGGTCAAGTAGGGTCAGGTTCATTAATAAGTTATGCATTAACGGAAAAGATGACAGGATTCGGACAAGGCTAAAGACGGAGTCGATAGCCTTGTTTGGACAAGATGGTATTGCCCGGCTTAGGATCTTGTGAGTACAGAGCTTACAGTACATACACTTTTAGCATTTTTCATACGGCATGCCAGCTGTAGGGATTCGAAAAAAAGAAGCTCTAAAGACCAAAGACTGACCAACATACATACGCCTACAAAAAGGTTACTAGTATATCTCACAAGTTCGTTTAATCGCTTCACGACTTGCTCATCATGCGCAAATGCCTCATATACTTTGCGCAAAATTATGAGCACCGAGTTCGACTGGTGTACATGTACTCAAGGGCAATGTGCGGGTCTCGAGAAAATTTCACGTGATTAACATGTGATCACTTGTTCCAGCGCATGTCGAGTAGGAGTTCCAAGCGAACGCTCACCTCATGGTGGACGCCGGCGCACATGGTGCGAGATAGCGCGAGATACGAAGTGAAAAACAGTTTGAACTCGGGCCCTGAATAATGTTGTAGCATGACGAAATGGACGTGTCATCGCTTGAAATGCACCGGAATATGACAAAAAGCGGAAAAGAAAAAGTGAAATTTGTCCGTACATTTTCATCGCCGCCATATTGTCACGTGGTACAGTCGAGTTCAACACTCAAATCGCTGAGGGTACAATGACTCGACTCAGTAAATAGGTCAAAAATATGCGCGGGAGTTCGATTGCCTGTCGGACCGATCCGATCGATCCTCGGGTTCCAATCGAACTCTCGGCCATGATTTCGCTGGGAGTGGGGAATTTTTTCGCGATTAATAGGACGTGGTTCGTTTGAAACCTCTGCACGGAATCGCTTGATTTTTCATCGCTTGCCCTCTCGCTGAGCGCGAGATCTGAAAGAAGGTATTCTTCGAACCGATCGATACTGACCTTGTTTTATGTGATTTTATGGTGAATTTTTGCCGATGTTTGACTGAACTCCATGCTGGCCTTCTTTCTCGTAGTTCCAGAAATTCCCGATCGAGACAGGTGGCTTGACTGGACCTAACAATCGCGTTCCCAGAGATTAGATACGCTCCGCCGACTGGTTGGATGTCGCTACCGGTACACTAATCTCTGGGGACTGGCTGCTTCACGCAATTCGTGTGATTTGTAGCATTGTGCATTTTAAACCAAACGGGCTGCTGAAACACACCTCCCATCGGGCGACACTTCCTAATGCAGCTGTACGCTCAAGTGGGCGAAAAGACCTGATTGCTATGAGGACACATGTATCCTATGGGGACACATGTATCCTATGAGGACACATGTATCCTATGAGGACACATGTATCCTATGAGGACACATGTATCCTCATTATAGTGGCACCGTGGAAATGCTTTCGGTCGTTTTGGCAGTCAGCAAGCAATACCGTGAACAAATTCTTTTCGTAGGGCCATGGTTTTCGTAAAAACCGAAAGATCGCCGAAGAACATCAAAATGCAATGAGTTTAATTTGACACCGTTCAGCTTCTTTCCAAACAACCCCACGCATACACGTAGAAAATAGAAGGTTTTCCAAATCACCAGTCGTATTGGTTTTGTGGCTTGAGAATCGCTAGCTGGTTTCCCAAATATATAAACAACAGTCGCTTTTGTCGCATGAAAATCGCAATTGGAGGTTTCCAAAAACACACCCGGTCGGTTTTGTCCGTTAGAATCGTAAGCAGAGAATCGGATGTTTCCCAAAACACCAGTCGGTTTTTGCGCTTGGAAATTGCCATAATAAAGCCAAGCGCACATTTCCGACAAAACTCAATGCGTTAGGGGTGTCAGTTAAAATCGACTGTCGTGGCTGAATGACGAGTCGACAGCGGTGGGTCAGTCGACTTTTAAAACACCCCTAAAGGCCCGAACCCACTGACGCGTTTTCACGCAGCGGGAAAACGCACCGGCAGAAAATGCTTTGTTAAAAGGCAGCGGACCGAAAAAATAACAAAGGATGTGTCGGGCAGTGATGAAACCGCTGCGGCAAAACGCGACAGTGGGTTCAGGCCTTAATAAACGCATTGCGTTTTGCCGCAAATGAGCGCTAGGCTTTAGGTTGTTGACGATTATCCAACGTACATCTGCGAGCTGAACAAATGGGCAGCCTACACAAAAACACGGAAAAGCTGACGCCAACTGTCAGCACTCACTTATGTACAGTATCATGTAATTTTTTCCCTGATAGTGACAATGATGTTCTTGGTATTTATGATTAAATTTATCCGATCAGTATTAGAACGAACGTATACATGTTGTAATATTGGGCCAGACTGTAATTTTCGGCAATCACCACAGGCGTCAACACATGCAGGGTGTTTTTCGCCATTAGCGATTTTCTAATCGTTGCTTTGGGCATCATTCGATCGAATCTCCAATCGGAAAACAGAAGATACATGTAAATACATGTACTAGTAAGAGACACACTCCATGACATTTCTGTCCACATTATTATACTATAATTCTGATTAGGCCGAGGCTGGGAAAACATGAGCTTTACAACACGACCATTGCTCCATGGACATGCAACCTTGCGGTCAAGAAGGCCCAAATGAATTTTTCGCGGTTACTCGCGGTTACTCGCACTGATATTCCATTGAAGAGCCATTATGATGAAGACTGACCGATGTTAGTCGAAAGATTTGTGGAAGCTTTCTTTCCTCAAAATTTTGGGAATAATTTCTAGTAGAACCCATTTTCCAATGTGTGGACTCCTTGAAAAAGAATCTCCATTCTTTTGAGGATAGAACTAATCAGCTCATCTGAAAGCTTCCATCAGCAAAACTTGGGTTGGAAATGTTTCCAGTGTTCTCTCTGCCATATGAACAGAACTATGGCAGACGGAAACATGAACAACACCCACTACACTTCACACAGCAAGACCAAAGACGATATCTCATACATTTTATATCCTCTTAGCTTCGTACATTGCAAGTGCAAATGTAGACTTTCGCAGCCGAGAAACCATACCATCGATGAACAAGCATTTTATCACCAGTTGTAAATGTAGCAACTGGTGATACATGTATGTTATCGACGGTGCTAACGTCACAGTAGCCAAGCTTGAATGGTTTATACCCCCATCACACTGAGCTAGTTCTAAGTACGTTGTTGAAAATTTTGCCGAACGGGCTCAAACTGTGTGCGAACGGACTGGACGTAGTGGCAACGTTTTACAGTCTTTTTACGAACTTCGTGGATGGGAAGGGTGCTCCAGTACATCGAAGCATTATTTGGCCAAGGGTACACGTTCTAGCCCGTTTTACGATTTTTTTAGGACGGGGCAGGACGTTTTGAGAACGACTTCAGTGTGATGGGGGTATTAGGGCATCGATCAGTGGTGCTGTAGTCCTCAATAAAGTTGTGCTTCGCGGTTACTCGCACTGATATTCCATTGAAGAGCAATCATGACGAAGACAGATCGATGTTAGTCGAAAGCTTTGTGGAAACTTTCTTTCCTCAAACCTTTGGGAATAATTTCTACATGTAGTAGCACCATTTTCCAATGTGTGGATTCCCTGGAAAAGAATCTCCTTTCTTTGAGGATAAAATTAATCAGCTCATCTGAAAGCTTCCATCAGCAGACCCTGGGTAGGAACTGATACCACTGTTCTGTCTGCCATATGAACAGAACTATGGCAGACAGAAACAAGAATAAGACCCACACTGTTAGAAATTTTGTCGATAAAATTACAGAAAAGTGCCTGNAAGGCGGATTGGAATTAAGGCCAGTAAAGACAAAGGCAGAGTAGAACAAAGGCAAGATATGCAAAGGCGAATTGAGAAAAGGCGAAATTGATAATGGCAAAATGAGTGAAGGCAAAATAAGAAGATGGTGAAATGAGACAAAGGCGAATCAAGAAAAGGCAAGAAGAGAAAAGGCAAAATGGTACAAAGGCAAAGTAGGACAAAGGTGAATTAAAGGAAGGCGAAGTAGGATGAGGCAAGACGAGATGAAGGCGAGTTGAGAGAAAGGCGAATTAAGACAAAGGCAGAATAGAACAAAGGCAAGATATGCGAAGGCGATTTGAGAAAAGGCGAAATGGATAATGGCAAAATGAGAAAAGGCAAAATGGGACAAGGCGAAGTGAGATAAGGCGAATAGAGCATGTACCGTTTTGGCACAACAACGTCACGGTATACCCAAGATTGGATTGTTTATCGAGTGAGAACAGTGCCAGCTAGTCCTCAAAGTTTTGCTTCGTCTCGCAGCACAGATGAAAACCTTTTTAAGAGTTCGTCTAAACCTTGATCCGGTCAAACAGTAGATATAAAAATTCACAAAACAGTTTATCAAACCAAGAAAATATGTTAAGAAATACTATGTAATGGCAAATCCGGTAGTCAATGTGGTCTTTTAAACCAATGTGGTCTTTTAAATCAATGTGGTCTTTTTAAAACCATATATGTACATGTACGCATGATATCAACGATTTGGACCAAGGATCCGGGTATCTCAAGTGCAACGAACACAATGACAACAGACAAAACACGGACTGTCGTGGCCCTGACGTTGTCGCTGATCCGACCCCCGCTTGCCGTTTGACAAATACATGTAGCAGCCGATTGTTTGAGCGCCATTAGCAGACGATAGGTAAAAATGTCAAACAGGCGATCGGTAGCCAAGACATCAGCAGATTGTGGAGGATGACGATGTAAATAATCCTGTAATAAATGTTATAATACATCGGCTGTTTACCCCATTTTGGTTTGAATGAGTTGGTGCATGGGTCAAACGTCCAAATCGTTTTGTAAGGGAAAAGATAGACCATTCGATAGACGAAGGAGAATAATACAACGATGAGGCTGAGGAGTCGGGCGTTCCTGATGGTGAAAAGTGATGCCGCTTTCAGAGGTTTGCAAATGGCGACGTACCGTTCGGCACCGACACAGACGGTGATGTAGACGGACCAGGTTTTAGCAAACCAGAGAGACGTCCACAAATAACGTAATGCCGCTTCATAGAAGTCCTTATAGTCAAATAATAATAAGTTGACGGAGAATCGTGGCATTGTATTGCTAAGGAGCCGAATTAGCAAAAACATGGTGTCTGCTACAGCAAGAACCCGAAGTAACGTCGATGTAGACGTGAACGGTCTCTCCTTCCCCAAGACGGCGCAGGATAAGCAGTTTCCAATTATTCCAACAACGATGATGTACATGTAGAGGTACAAAGGAATGTACACCATGAAGACAAACTCCTCGGACTCATTGTTGCAAGCGGGAAATAGAGGTAGGGGAAGCATTTTGGATCGACGGCTGTTCCGAAGGTTAGCCTCGACGATATCTGCTGTCGTGAAAGTAGAATTCATGTTGCACGAGATTCGGGCCTTGTAGTTTTTTTAAACCTATAGGCCTATGCAGTTAAATGAACTGAAAATAAATACATTTTAGGATTTCTCATACGGCACCTTTTGGGGGAGATGTGAAAAGAATCTCTAAAGACCTACAAGACAAACTTACATACGCCTACGAAAAGGTTATATCTCACCAGTTGTCGTTTCATGACCTACTCCATGCGTGAATGCTTCATACTTTGCTCAAATTGATTTTGAGATTTGGACAGCCCAATCTGGAAGTCACAGCCCGAACGAGCTGCTGCAACACATTCCCATCGGGCGACACTTCCTAATCGGGCTGTACGCTCAACTGGGCGAAAAGTCTTGACTGCTTACCAAACTTGTGGAGCTGTCGCCTCATTTACATGTATTTACTATCGTGATCACCCCAGCACCGTGGAATGCTTTCGGTCTTTTTGGCAGTCGACAGGCGATACCGCGGACAAATTTCTTGGCATATTCCCATGGTATTGTATAGACCGAAAGGTCGCCGAAGAACATCAAAATGCAGTCAGTTGAAATCGACACCTTTCAGCTTCTTTCCAAACAATTCTGCGCATAACATCGGAGGTTTCCTAAATCCACCATTCGGTTTGTCGTTTGAGAAACGGTAGCATAAGAGGTTTCCCAAATCCTATACACCAGTCGCTTTTTTTGCATGAAAATAGCAAGCACAGAGTTGGAGGTTTCCAAAATACCCTTGTCAATTTTGGCCGTTTGAATTGCAAGCAGAGAATAGGATGTTTTCCAAAAACACCAGTCCGTCTCTGGATAATTCAATTAAGTTTGTTGACGATGTAGTACATGCAGTTGCGAGATGAACAGACGTGTAGCCTACACACAAATACTGAAAAGTTGACGCCAACTGTCAGCTCTAAATCTTTTTCACTGGCAGTGACAATGATTTTCTTGATACTGTGATTAAATTTATTATCCGATCAATATTAGAGCGAACGTATACATGTTGTAATGGGCCAGACTGTGATTTTCGGCAATCACCAAAGCCATCAACACATGCAGGGTGTTTTTCGCCATTAGCGATTTTCTGGTCGTTGCTTTGGGCATCATTCGATCGAATCTCCAATCGGTATACAGAAGATAAATAACAGGTACACTCCATGACATTTGTATCCAAAACACTACTCCTGATATAAGCTGGGAAGACGTAAACGTTACAACACGGCTGAATGCTCCTTGGGCGTGCAACCTTGTCGAGAAGAAGGTCCCGATGAATTTTTTCGCGGTTTCTCGCACTGATATTCCATTGAAGAGCAATCATGATAAAGACAGACCGCAGTTAGTCGAAAGCTTTGTAGAAGCTTTCTTTCTTCAAAATTCTGGAGTAATTTTACAGTTCATTCCACTTTCCAGTGGCGCGAGGTTTATCAACGATAGCTCCGCAACGGCTGGGTCAAATCTGACGAAACATACGTCAATCGACTTGTCTTTCTTGCCGGTATCTTTCTGCTATCTTCATTTTTCGCGTAAGGCCAACATAACGGATCCCTTTCTCAAAACCCATTTCATTTCGCCATGGTGTTCAGTGCTGTTTATACGTGCGCGATGCATTGCGTCATTTCAAAATGGCCGCCATTTCGGCCGTCAACACAAACTGTGATTTGTGAAGGAACTTTTTTCTGTCACGTTTTGCGGGAAAATGACAGTGATGATGGCTGTAGCGCCAAAAAAGACAAATCGATTGATGTATGGTATGTCAAATTCGGCTCAGCCGTTGCGGAGCTATCGTTGATAAACCTCGCGCCACTCGGAACTGGAATGGAGAGTAGGTAGATTCCATTTTTCTATGTAAGGATTCCCTGGAAAAAAATCTCCATTCTTTGACGATAAAACTAATCAGCCCATCTGAACGCTTCCATCAGCAAACCCTGTCTACTGATTCCAGTGTTCTGTCTGCCGTATGAACAGAACTATGGCAGACAGAAACAAGAACAAAAGACGCCCCAGCCTGAATGGTTTAGGGCATCAAATGATTAGCAGTGCTAGCTAATCCTCAAAGTTTTGCTTCGTTCGCCATCCAGTCTCCAAGCATAGGTGAAAACCTTTTTAAGGGTTCGTCTAAACCTAGATCCAGTCAAACAGTAAATGTAAAAGTTTATAAAACTATTAATCATGCCAAGAAAATATGACCCACTTAAAGAATAAGTATAAATTCGGTAGTCAATATGGTTACTCAAGCCATATCTGCGCATGTTACCCACGATTTGGACCAAGGATCCGGGTATCTCAAGTGCAATGAACACAATGACAACAGACAAAACACGGACTGTCGTGGCCCTGACGTTGTCGCTGATCCGACCCCCGCTTGCCGTTTGACTAATAGCAGCCGATTGTTTCAGCGCCATTAGCAGACGATAGGTAAAAAATGTCAAACAGGCGATCGGTAGCCAAAACATCAGCAGATTGTGGAGAATCACGACCTGAATAATCCTGTAATAGATGTTATAATACATCGGCTGAAAACCTATTTTGGGTTTGAATGAGTTGGTGCATGGGTCAAACGTCCAAATCGTTTTGTAAGAGAAGAAATAGACCATCCGATAGACGAAGGAGAATAATGCAACGATGAGGCAGAGAAGTCGGGCGTTCCTGATGGTGCAAAGTGATGCCGCTTTCAGAGGTTTGCAAATGGCGACGTACCGTTCGGCACCGACACAGACGGTGATGTAGACGGACCAGGTTTTAGCAAACCAGAGAGACGTCCACAAATAACGATACGCCGATTCGTAGAATTCCCTGTAGTCATATAAAACGGCGAAGTATGTGGAGAACCGTGGCACTGTACTGGTAAGGAGTCGAAATAGCAAAAACATGGAGTCCGCTACGGCTAGAACCCGAAGTAACGTCGATGTAGACGTGAACGGTCTCTCCTTCCCCAAGACGGCGTAGGATAAGCAGTTTCCAATTATCCCAAGAACGATGACGTAGAGGTACAAGGGAATGTACACAATGAAGAAGAACAGTTTCTTCGGACTCGTTGCAGGCGGAGAATAGAGGTAGGCGAAACATTTTGGTTTGATGGCTGTTCCGAGGGTTGTAGCCTCGATGATATCTGCTGTCGTGAAAGTAGAATTCATTTTGCAAAAGATTCTGGTAAAATTGTAGTTTTTAAGTTATGTGCAGTTAAATGAACTGAAAATAAATGTGTACATTTTAGGATTTCTCATCGGCTGCTGTGCGGGGATTCGAAACAAAAAAGCCCAAAGACCTACAGGACCAACATATATCCGCCTACATAAACGTTGTATCTCACCAGTTATCGATGACCTGCTCCATGCGCAAATGCCTCCAACTTTGCACAAATTGATTTGTGACTTGGAGAGCCCAATCTGGATGTCACAGCCCGAACAGGCTACTACAAGACAGTCCCATCGGGCGACACTTCCTAATCGGACTGTTCGCTGAACTGGGCGAAACGTCGTGACTGCTTACCTGTGTGTAGACTCGGGACCAACCTGTGTGCAGCTGGTCCTCATTTATTTACTCTCGTGATCACCCCGGCACCATGCAAATGCTTTCGGTCGTTTTGGCAGTCAACAGGCAATACCGTGGACAAAGTTCATTTTCTATGATCATGGTATTCGTAAAGACCGAAAGGTCGCCGACGAACACCAAAATGCAATGAGTTCAAATCGACACCTTTCACCTTCTTTCCAAACAACTCTGCGCACAAAATCGGAGGTTTCCCAAACACACCATTCGGTTTTGTCGCTTGAGGATCGCTAGCATTGGTTTCGCAATACCGTACACATGTAAACTAAACACCAGTCGCTTTTGTCGCTTGAAAATCGCAATTAAGGTTGTTGACGATATCACACATGTATCTTGGAGCTGAACAAACGATCGGAATATCCTATACACAACACGGAAACGTTGACGCCAATGGTCAGTACTTATCATGTAATTTTTTTTCTCTGCCAGTGACAATGATGTTCTTGATACATGAACTTATGCTTAAATTTATCCGATCAATATGAGAACGAACGTATACATGTACATTATATGATGTAATATTGGGCCAGACTGTAATTTTCGGCAATCACCAAAGCCATCAACACATGCAGGGCGTTTTTCGCCGTTAGCGATTTTCTTGTTGCTTTGGGCATCAGTCGATTGAATCTCCAATAGGAACAGACCGGGGAAACAGAGAAGATAAGTAATAGATACATCCACTCCATGACATTTCTGTCCAAAATACCAATTCTGATATAGGCTGGGAAAACGCGAGCTTTACAACACGACCAATTTCTCCCTGGGCATGCAACCTTGTGAAGAAGATTGTTCTATTGAAGAGCAATCATGATATAAGACAGACCGATGTTAGTCGAAAGCTTTGTGGAAGCTTTCTTTCCTCAAAATTTTTGGAGTATTTCAAGCATAACGCATTTTCCCATGTGCGGATTCCCTCGAAAAGAATCTCCTTTCTTTGAGGAACAACTAATCAGCTCATCTGAAAGTTTCTATCAGCAAAACTTGGTAGGAATTGTTTCCAGTATTCTCTCTGCCATATATCACAGACAGAAAGATGAACATCTTCCACTGCAGCTCACACATAGCAAGACCGAACACGATATCTACATGTCCGGCGCGTGTCCAGAGGGGTCCGGATCCGGCAGCATACTCGCGCAGGCCATAGGGGTCGTATTCATGAATCGGTTCTATCATTAGGGTTTTTTCACAGTCCGCACCGCTCTATTCATTGGGTACCGGTATGCTGATCTTTTATGTTCCAACACTTTGACAATAGGGAATGCTCGCAGTGAAAAAAGCCTATAGTGGTTGACCATACTTGGAACCGGCCTAAGACGGTTCTAACGATAGACCTGCTTTATGAATACGACCCTAGATGTTTTTGCACGTATCACATCCTCCCACAGCAGGGCTTTGGTCTCGTTCCTCTTCTATGTCTTCATACACCCGCACACAAAGCCCTGCTGAAATTGGGCCTCCCAGGCAAGCAGAGGCGGTCAGAAAACCATTGCCCAATCAGAATGCAGCATTTTCAGGGTGTCAGTATTAAATAATTATGACTCATAATAATAATCAAAAATAATAAGAATCTTTCCTATACACAGGAAGAACCTCTGTGATAAAATTCAGTCAATTTTGGAAAGATGTAAGTGATCTGTAAAGCACAAAACTTTAAAATCAAACTGGGTAAAACCACGAAATTTTACTTCTCCAAGTTATCCTTAAAATACAGGGAGTGCAACCGGAGTATGGAACAGCCACATCACATTCACTGGCTGTTGTGTTTCAGCAGGGGTTTGTGTGAGCGGATGAAGAGGAGCGAGGTAAAAACCCCTGCTGTGGGAGGATGACGTACCACTTCAAGCGATGGGTCTAGAGGGTTCTGGAAACTTCAGACCCCTGCTCGGCTAGAGATTTAATAATTCTGTTTTAAGTATGCCCATCAGGTATCCGTTGGATGAGTGTGGTGGACGCGACCAGGTTCACTCAGTCGGACGGCACAGGCTTTTACGTGAACAACTCTCAAGACTAAACGTTACATCTAGGCTTGAAATTTTCAAAACATGTTTAAGGCTGAAATGCTGGGATGAAATGCTGGGAAATGGCATATCGGTGTGTAGATTTTATACACCCGCTGGCGTTACCCCCTCGGTGGGGCTGTGCCCTCGACAGCCCGATCCCCTGCCCCCCCCCCCTCCCCCGTGCGCTCGAAATCCTCGACAAGCGCCTGCATGTATGCTGTCTATCATAAAAGCTTCATACATTGCACGTGCAAGTGGTGGCTTTCGCAGCCACGAAATCTCAAGATGTAGCAGCTCATCATACATCGGCGTACTAGTCATCTGATTATCACCAGTCTATCTGGCCTCACGGCCATCTCCAGTCTATCTGGCCTCACGGCCATCTAGCCTGGTTTGAATCCATCACATTTCCCGCTTCTGAGGAGCTCAGAGCCCAGCCAATCGTCTGTGTGCGAAGGCTAATCAACGTGCCAATCACAATCCGTGTTACAAATGTGTGCAGGAGGAGAAGTAGAGAAAGTGCCGAACGGCGAGTTCCTTCACGAGTTGTGATTGGCTCGGAGGCAGGGTCAAGTAGGGGTCAGATTCATGTATAATTTACATGTATGCATTAACGCAAAAGATGACATGATTCGGACAAGGCCAAAGACGCAGTCGATGGCCTTGTTTGGACAAGATGGTACTAGTAGGCCTACATGTTCATCGACGGTGTGGTGTGTCGGCGCAACAATATAGTCACTCTACCCAAGCTTGAATGGTTTATTATGGCATCGAATGATTTAGCACCCTAGCTAAGACCTCAAAAAGCTTCGTTTACCATCCAGTCTCGCAGCACATATGAAAAACTTTTTAAGGGTTCGTCTAAACCTTGATCCAGTCAAACAGTAGATGTAAAAGTTAATAAAACTGTTAATCATGCCAAGAAAATATGATCCAGTTAAGAAATAATTGTAAATCCAGAAGTCAATGTGGTCTTTCAGGCCATAATTGCGCATGATACCAACGATTTGGACCAAGGATCCGGGTATCTCAAGTGCAATGAACACAATGACAACAGATAAAACACGGACTGTAGTGGCCCTGACGTTGTCGCTGATCCGACCCCCGCTTGCCGTTTGACTAATTATAGCAGTCGATTGTTTGAGCGCCATTAGCAGACGATAGGTAAAAAATGTCAAACAAGCGATCGGTAGCCAAAACATCAGCAGATTGTAGAGGATCACAATGTATATAATCCTATAATAGATGTTATAATACATCGGTTGTTTACCCCATTTTGGTTTGAATGAGTTGGTGCATGGGTCAAACGTCCAAATCGTTTTGTAAGGAAACAGATAGGCCATTCGACAGACGAAGGAGAATAATACAACAATGAGGCAGAGGAGTCGGGCGTTCCTGATGGTGCAAAGTGATGCTGCTTTCAGAGGTTTGCAAATGGCGATGTACCGTTCGGCACCGACACACACGGTGATGTAGACGGACCAAGTTTTAGCAAACCAGAGAGACGTCCACAGATAACGAAATGCCGCTTCATAGAACTCCCTATAGTCGAATAATACGGCAAAGTATACGGAGAACCGTGGCATTGTACTGTAGAGCAATCGAGTTAGCAAAAACATAGAGTCGGCGACAGCGAGAACCCGAAGTAACGTCGATGTGGACGTGAACGGTCTCTCCTTCCCCAAGACGACGTAGGATAAGCAGTTTCCAATTATCCCAACCACGATGATGTAGAGATACAAAGGAATGTATACAATGAAGAAAAACAAACTCCTCGGACTCATTGTTGCAACCGGGATATAGGGGTATTTGAAACATTTTGGTTCGATGGCTCTTCCGAGGGTTGTAGGCTCGATGATATCTGCTGTCGTGAACGTGGAATTCATTTTGCCCGAGATTCTGGTGTTGTAGTTTTTCTTAAGGGTTATGTAAAGTGACTCGAAATCTCGAATTTTTGACGCAAAAAAATCTGACTAACTGCACAAAATCTTGGGAAAATACGACTCGGGGCACCTCGGGAACCGTCATAAGAAGGTGCCCCGAGCCTTATTTTCTCAATTCAGTGTGCAGTTAGTCAGATTTTTTGCGTCAAAAATTCGAGATTTCGAGTCACTTTTCATAACCCTTAAAGCGAATGGCTCGCGGGGTTTGTTGACATGTCCTCAAATCAAGCGCCGTTTTGAGAAAAAGGCGAAAGAAGGATTTTAGTTTAATGGGAAATGCATTAGCCAGCCAAACTTCGGAGGCGTATTCTGCAAAATCTACCGCTTCGAAATCAATGTGAATAGTACAAAATGTACATTTTGACCGACTGAAACTGTCATTGAGCCATTTTAACAAATTTTTAATGGAACCTCGTCCCCAGGTGCACGTTCGCATATTTGCACAGGTTTTGCATATGACTGGAGCACTGCTTTGCCTGGAGACTAGGTTCACTCTCTATGGGAGGTACCACCAAAAATCAAAACAAACCCCGCGAGCCATTCGCTTTAAGCTATATGCAGGTACATGTACATGTAAATGAACTGAAAATGAATACACTTTAGGATTTCTCATACGGCAGCTGTTGGGGGATTCGGAAAAAAAGAAGCTCTGAAGACCTACGTACAGGACCAAAATACATACGCCTGGAAAAAGAGATATCTCTCTGGCAATCCAGTTATCAAGCTTGGAAAATTTCTATCTTCTGGCGAGACAGCACTTATTG
Organism: Notospermus geniculatus; assembly: GCA_002633025.1. NCBI lineage: Eukaryota > Metazoa > Nemertea > Pilidiophora > Heteronemertea > Lineidae > Notospermus > Notospermus geniculatus. The sequence goes on along the minus strand of NMRB01001998.1, from coordinate 31,999 downwards.
GTTTTCCTTCACTCGGGTACTCAGATTATCTTAAGGACAGTTAACCGTACCTTTGATAATGTCTTCTTTTCGTTGGGCATTCCTCTGGGCGCAGATTTTCTGGACATGCAGGCACCGCTGCTGTCACAATCCCATAGACGTTGAGGGATTTCCTGCCCAATAGGGAGTTTTGGCAAATCCCCCGAAACGCCAACGCGAACGCCAAACCCATTGTTCGATGCCACAAAGAGAGCACCGAACAAAAGGATAGACGTTCGTGTTGGCGTTTCGGGGGCTTTGCGAAAACTCTATAATTCTGTCGTTAGCACGCGATCTAATAGACGGTAAATGATTCAACAGCCCAATCGTCCCATGAGAACAACGGTTGTCCGCAATTTTTTTACCAAGTCGGTTCCCAAAAGACGAACTGAGGTCGTATAGCCACGGTCATCAAGCCGCGGATCGTACTGGTACAAAACAAAACATTATTGATACGATCACGTTCTTGCCTCACCGGCTGGCTTACCTAACTTATGGGCAGCTGTGTTCTCATCAGTTCACTCTCTCTGTGCGCCGTGGGAATGATATCGGTCGTTCTGGCAGTCCGTAGGCGATACACCTTGGACAAAGTGTCAACCAACGGTCTTTCAGTAGGCCTACTCTTTGGCATTCGTAAAGACCGAAAAAGTCGTTGACGTCGACGTCAACAACAAAATCCAATGAGTACTTGCACCTTTCAGCTTCCTTCCAAAGAACTCCGCGCATAAAATCGGAGGTTTCCCAAAACACCAGAATGTCGCAAGATTGCAGAGGATGAGAGTTGAACAAAAGGGCGCCCTGCACACTATGCACTGAAAAGTTGACGCGAACGGCCAAGCATTCATTAATATATCATTTTTTCAAGTGGCAGCGACGATGATGTTAATTGTCAACCAACAATCTTCCAGTAGGCCTTGGAGGAATTTATTCCTCCAAGGGCAGGCTTACTATTTGGTATTCGTAAACACCCAAAAAGTCCTCGACGTCAACAACAAAATCCAATCAGTAGGCCCTGCAACTACTTGCACCTTTCAGCTTCCTTCCAAACAACTCCGCGCATAAAATCGGAGGTTTCCCAAAACACCAGTCGGTTTCGTCGCTTGATAATATCGCAAGATTGCAGAGGATGCGAGTTGAACAAAAGGGCACCCTGCACACTATGCACTTAGTTGACGCGAACGTATCATTTTTCAAGTGGCAGTGACGATGATGTTAATGTTCTTGATACTCACATGACTCATCCGATCATTTCGAGCTAATTTGGTGTAATATAAGATCAGCCTGCAATTTTCGGCGATCGCCCGAAGCACCAACTCGTTGCTGGCTTTTTTTGGCCACATGCAAGTTTCTGATCGTTGCTGTGGGCGTCATTTCGATCGGGCCTGCGACATATACAGGCAATACTAGTACACAGAGACATGAAATGTCTGTCCAAAGCCAGTGTTATATAGTTGGGAAGCGAGGGTTACGATACTAATATAGGACCTTTTTCTTATTTATCTTTGTATATACGGGCTTCTTGGTGACAGATCGTGCACATCTGACAAGACAATTGCGGCATGACGTTGGGCAGATTGCTAAACGTTCGGCAAGACGGCAGTATTAAAGCCCAACATTATATCCATTTGGTGACTCTTTCTCCTTCCTCACTTGATAAGACTGGTCTCCTGTCCAACCTATATAGCCAGTGGTAAACAGCGAGGCTCGACTGATACCACGTCGAAACAAAAATGGCCCCCATACCATCACCACTTGAGAAGTTCAACGAACTGTTATAGCGTGACTAACCCTTCATCAGGTAAGGTAACATGCTTCAGCTCATTTTTATGTGTAGCAACAGTCACTCTCAATACCTAATTGGTAACTTAGATCATTCAAATAGATAGATTTAAAGAGTCTATCGAGCATGCACATACGGCGTTGCATAAAGGTCAAAAGTTAGGTCGGCCGTTGCGAGATACAAAACCTAACGCATAGGCCTACTAGTATTGGGCTTTAACAGTATTAACTTCCTTTCTACTGTCCAAAATACTACAATTCTGATGTATGTGGAAAAGAATCTCTATTCCTTGAGGATCAAACTACAGATCAGCAAACACTGTGCACGGGTAGGAATTAATACTGTTTCCAGTGTTCTGTCTGCCATATGACCAGAACTATGGCAGACAGAAAGATGAAGCACCCACTAGGCCTACACTGTAAAAACCAATGGGCTCGAGAGACCCATGATTTTGTCCACTACCTGGGCACGTGGGTTTGAGATGAGAATGAGTCCATGGTACCCAGAATATTTGTTCTTCGAACCTGAAACGAGGAGGTCCTTAGGTTCCAGTAACCCATAATGACCAGTTTCACAGGTCACTTTGGCTCATCTACTATTGCTGCTCATGGGTGCCAACACCCCACGGTAGCATTCGTAGATGGGCCAAAGTGGCCTATGAAACTCTCATTATGGGTTACTGGAACCTATAGACCTGTCCGTTTCAGGCTCGAAGAACAAATATTCTGGGCACCATGGACCCATTCTCCATTGAACACATTTCAAACCCATGTGTTCAGGTAGTGGACAAAATCATGAGTCTCTCGAGCCCATTCGTTTTTACAGTGTACATGTACAGTACATCTCACACAGTGAGACCAAAGACGATGTACATGGATTCTGTTTCATAAAAGCTTCGCACATTGCAAAGTGCAAGTGCACACTAGCGGTATGGACGTAGAAAACTTCCAAAACTTTCATTTCGCGAACGAACTGGTTTATGATAGCCACTCTGTTTCGAATAAAATAACTTTGATCTAAAAATACCCGGAAAGTGCATCGCTCATGGAGGAAAACTTCTTGTATGTCTCAGAAGTAGCTGGTGATATACATACCGTAGAGTCGGTTCTATAACATCAATGCATTATATGCCGAAGTCCCGCCCCCAGTTCATTACTGTCAGAGCCCGGTTTCCCGCCTGGATTGATCGACCAATGGCGCACAGGAGAAGGCCCGGTCAGTTTCTTGCGAATAAGACATGAGGTGGTGGGATATCACTAGGCCTATAAAGTCGGTGAAATGCCGCAGTATACAAGTTGTATCAATAAAGAATCCAAAGCTTTTGTCAACCACTGACAACAGAGTTGTGGAATTCTTGAATGCATGGTGAAATTGATCTCTATTCCATGAAACCACAATCCGTAACAGCGCCTAGTACAGACGGCCTATTCAAATCCCCGTCAGGAATGTCAGTCTTGACCAACATGTGACCAGTACGTAGTAAAATGGGCGTTGCTAATCTTGAATTTTGGATTGATGTTATAGAACCGACTCTACGGTATGTTCATCGATGGTGTGATGTGTCAGTTGGGCACCACGTCACACTTCCCAGCGTGAATGGTTTAGGGCATCAAATGATTAGCAGTGCTAGCTAAGTCCTCAAAGTTGTGCTTCGTTCGCCATCCAGTCTCGAAGCACAGAGGAAAACCTTTTTAAAAGTTCGTCTGAACCTTGATCCAGTCAAACAGTAGATGTAAAAGTTTATAAAACTGTTTATCATGCCAAGAAAATATGACCCAGTTAAGAAATAATTGTAAATCCAGAAGTCAATGTGGTCTTTCAAGCCATAATTGCGCATGATACCAACGATTTGGACCAAGGATCCGGGTATCTCAAGTGCAATGAACACAATGACAACAGACAAAACACGGACTGTCGTGGCCCTGACGTTGTTGCTGATCCGACCCCCGCTTGCCGTTTGACTAATAGCAGCCGATTGTTTGAGCGCGATTAGCAGACGATAGGTAAAAAATGTCAAACAGGCGATCGGTAGCCAAGACATCAGCAGATTGTGGAGGATGACGATGTAAATGATCCTGTAATAAATGTTATAATACCATGGGAGTTTACCCCATTTTGGTTTGAATGAGCTGGTGCACGGGTCAAACGTCCAAATCGTTTTGTAAGGAAAGAGATAGACCATCCGATAGACGAAGGAGAATAATACAACAATGAGGCAGAGAAGTCGGGCATTCCTGATGGTGCAAAGTGATGCCGCTTTCAGAGGTTTGCAAATGGCGACGTACCGTTCGGCACCAACACACACGGTGGTGTAGACGGACCAGGTTTTAGCAAACCAGAGAGACGTCCACAAATAACGAAATGCCGCTTCGTAGAACTCCCTGTAGTTAAATAAAACGGCGAAGTATGTGGAGAACCGTGGCATTGTAGCGTAGAAAAATCGGGTTAGCAAAAACATGGAGTCCGCTACGGCAAGAACCCGAAGTAACGTCGATGTGGACGTGAACGGTCTCTCCTTCCCCAAGACGGCGTAGGATAAGCAGTTCCCAATTATCCCAACAACGATGATGTAGAGGTACAAGGGAACGTATACAGCGAAGAAGAACAAATTCTTGGGAGTCATTGTTGCAAGCGGGATATAGGGGTACTTGAAACATTTTTGTTCGATGGCTGCTCTGAAGGTTGTAGCCTCGATGATATCTGCTGTCGTGAAAGTAGAATTCATTTTGCACAAGATTTTGGTGTTGTAGTTTTTCTTAAGCTATATGCGGGTAAATGAACTGAAAATGAATACACTTTAGGATTTCTCATACGGCAGCTGTTGGGAGATTCGGGAAAAAAGAAGCTCTGAAGACTTACGTACAGGACCAAAATACATACGCCTGGAAAAAGGGATATCTCTCTGGTAATCCAGTTAACGAGCTTGGAAAATCTCTGTCTTCTGGCGAGACAGCACTTCTTGGTTTTCCTTGGTTTCTCGGGTACTCAGATTATCTTAAAGACAGTTAACCGTACCTTTGATAATGTCTTTTTTTCGTTGGGCATTCCTCTGGGCGCAGATTTCCTGGACATGCAAGCACCGCTGCTGTCACAATCCCATAGACGTTGAGGGATTTCCTGCCCAAATCTGTCGTTAGCACGCGATCTAATAGATGGTAAATGATTCAACAGCCCAATCGTCCTATGAGAATAACGGTTACCGGTATCTGCAATTTTTTACCAAGTCAGTTCCCAAAAGACGAACTGAGGTCGTATAGCCACGGTCATCAAGCCGCGGATCGTACTGGTACAAAACAAACCATTGATACGATCACGGCCTGGCGTCACCGACAGGCTTACCTAACTTGGGCAGCAGTGTTCTCATCAATGCTACATGTATCTTACAGGTTACTCCAGCGCCGTGGGAATGATTTCGGTGGTTCTGGCAGTCAATAGACGATGCAACGCAGGTTCAGTTAGCACAGTGGACAAATTTCCAACCAATGATCTTCCAGTCGGCCGACTGTGTATGGTATTGGTAAACACCAAAAGATCGTCGGCGTGAACAACAAAATTCAATGAGGTCAAATTTACACCTTTCAGCTTTGTTTCCAAACAACTCCGCGCATAAAATCGGAAGTTTCCCAAAACAGCAGTCGGTTTTGTCACTTAAGAATCACAAGCATAGACTAGGAGGTTCCCCAAAACACCGGGAGTTTGTCACTTAGAATCGCAAGCATAGACTAGGAGGTTCCCCAAAACACCGGGAGTTTGTCACTTAGAATCGCAAGCATAGACTAGGAGGTTCCCCAAAACACCGGGGTTTGTCACTTGGGAATCGCAAGCATAGAGGAGGTTCCCCAAAACACCGGGATTGTCACTTAGAATCGCAAGCATAGACTAGGAGATTCCCCAAAACACCGGGGAGAATCGTACAGCATGGAGGAGGTTCCCCAAAACACCAGGCGGTTTTGTCGCTTGGGAATATCGCCAAATTGTTGACTGCGAGTTGAACAAACGGGTAGTCTGCACAGAAGTACTGCAAAGGTTGATGCGAACGGCCAGCCCTCATTAATATCATTTTTTTTCACTGGCAGTGACGACGATGACTGTTAACGTTCCTGATACTTAAATGAGTCATCCTACCATTTCGAGCTAATTTGCTGTAATATAAGACCAGCCTGCAATTTTCGGCGATCGCCCGAAGCATCAACAAATGCTGCCTGCTGGATTTTGTTGCCACGAGCACTTTTCTGATTCATTGTTGCTGTGAGCCATTCCGATCGGGCTTCCTATATACAGCACAGAGAGGCTACATGACATTTCTGTCCGAAAAATATTTTAAAGTCAGTGTTATGATAGGTGCCGGGGAAGTGAGGTTTACGACATGAAATTGAGGGCGGGTAACTTTATGCTCCTTGGGCATCCTTGTCGTGGAAAAGCTGTCATCGAAAATAATTTTTTTTGTGTGCTAGGCCTGAATCCACGCGTTTTCTCAGTAACGCTTAAGAAAATTGCCATTGAGAACGGCTTAGGATTGTACCTTGGCGTTAGGCTGGTCCATGCCCCCTCGCAACACTCCGCAAATCTCGTGTTGGCGGAGCGGCTCGAGGACAGGAGACCAGTCTACATGGAGGTTGGAGTGTCCGATTTGGTTAGGCACAATCCGAGTTTGGTTAGGCACAATCGCAGATCGGAGTGATCTTCCAAAAAAACGAAAGAAACGCTTTTTTACTTACATGCCAAATTCATTGCACGTACATTTTTATAACGGTAAACAATGAAAAGTTAATGAGCTGAACTTGCTCTGCCATATAATTAAATTTACTAGTGCAAGATTGGCAAAGATGGTAAATATCACATGAATAGGTTGCGACGACGTGTAATTGAGTCAACAGATTCGAGGCGTTTGAGTCAGAGTTGAATACTGGTTGATGGTATCGTGAAAGCACCACAGTCGTGCATAGGTTGACTGATGAGAAAGCATCGTACAAAGACTCTCACTTATTAGGACCATTCTTTCCCACTTATCTTTGTATACGAGCTTCTTGCTGGCAGATTCGTGCATTTCTGTCAAGATAATCGCGGCATAAACTTTTTGCAGATGGCTAATGTTTGGCTAGTCGGCAGAATTTGGGAGCATTTTTATTGTTAGAAACCATGGTATTTGTTGGCTCATAGCGTTTGAATTCCCCATACCTGATGTTGTCATCAACCCTAGTTATAAAGTTAGTCATAGGGTGTAGGATCAGTCCATTTTGAGAAAATCACGACCTCTTAGCTTTTGTTCCTACATCACCGCGTGCGCACAAGCCCCTATGTGGTTGGCAGATTCGTGACCAATCAGGCTTGGTTTGCCTACCAGAAGAGGTGCGCACCCATATTCATATCCGCGTAGAAATCAAAGATGGCGGGGGCTGTCGAAACGGTGAGCACTCGGTGAGGCTTGAGGGATAGACTCTGCATGGTAGGTGATCTCTTAAGCCGTGTGTACCTGACATCCGTTATCCGTTATGCGATACGACGTTATCCGTCAACGCATTGGCCCATTACAGCGATCGATATGAAAAACGGATGACGTCGTTCGTATGAACGGATAACGGATGTCAGGTAAACACGGCTTTAGAAAAGAAGTCGCTGGAGGACACGCATCTACGTCTTTGGACAGAATATCCGAAATCAATTCTCGGACTCATAAGTATTAAGGGTTACGAATCGTGAGTGATAAATGGATTAATTTTTCTAATCTCTTTGCTCTTTTACCCTGACGAAAGCCTTGAAAGGAGTCATTCATCCTGCTCTTCCTGATCGTCACATGAGCAAGATCTTGTCATCATTGATCGTTTTGTAGCGTGCAGTTATCGACGAAAGCCTTATCTTTAAGCAAGAATTTTAAGAATGCCTTCCGTAAGGGCAAATTTTATTAGGCTTTTAATATCCGATGCTCGCAGCTTCAAACGTGCCTTCACAACTAATCAATGGTAACAAGTGCAAAGGAGTTCTCCTTCACGTGATCGAGAAATTTCTCGTGCGCCGAGTTGTTTTCAATGGGCAATTCACCATGTTGTTTCCTTTTACGGTTTGCGCCGAAACCAATCAACAGTCAGCTCTGCTGAATGGGAGCAGTCAGCCGCGCGTATTGCCAAAAGATGGCAGCAAAGTTCTAGCGGACCAATACACAGGAAAATCCATGTGATTGGTGCTCGATCAAGAATGAATGCCGCTATGCATTGGATTGGGCCGTAGTGACACCTATTGGTCAACTCACTGACAGCTCCTATTGCCAATTGGAGCGAAACTCCCAAGTGGAGCAGCACATTTTAGTCGAAAGCCGATTACTGATTGGCTAGCTACTTTGGCGCCAATTCTAACACGCACTATTGTGACGCATCTTCTGAGAATCGCGCATTGTTACAACAGAAGGCGCTCCTACCTCGCACCAATATCAGTCTCGCGCAGCGCAGCCTGTGTGGACACTGTGACAATGGAGAATCGCGTAAACCGAGGCAGTTTCGGAGCGCGGATAATAGGGGAAGCTTTTCGAAACTGCGGTGTGAGTTAACCGTTTTCTCTCTTTGCAGATGCACTGCATGACGTCCAGGGCCTACATGATACACCCCTCCCCGCCCCCATCTCCACCACATCGTTGTTCTATACCCTGACGATTCCTTATACTCTTCTCATTGCAGATACATTGCAATCATGGATCAAGTGCAAATATACAGTGTGCTAATTCTCCTCGGACTTGCATTCTGTGCCTTAGCATCGGACTACTCAGACGAAATATCGACGGAGGTTGAGAAAAGAGATTACGGCTATATAGCGGACTGCAGATGCTGCTTTGCCCGCCTCGGCACGGCCTGTTGTCTCCGATGCAAACTGAGGCTGCATTCGAACCCGTACTACGAGGGTNCGGAAGGCACCCTCGTTTAGGCCCTACCAATACATTCCGTTCGGTTTAGTAATCTATTCTTTCGAGTGCTAGTGGGAGTCAGGCATTAACGTGACATTTGCTATCCATTGAATTGACCCTCTAACCAAATATACTTACCACCGAGAGCAATTTCATGTTGGTCGTTCAGAGTCCTCGCTAATCATGTACTGGAAAGTACTGCCGACATTTTCAAGGGATGACCAAATTAAATGTACAACATAAGTAACGCCGCTTCCATTACAATCTCTCTACCACACGTTTGCTAATCGCTTTATTCTACGCAATTGCACCTTCAGAACCGCTAAACGAATTCGACCTCCCACATCCCATTAGGAAGATTGGCAAAAAGCTAAAAAGTCGACGAGCGCTATTGATAATCGTATTGAATAAAGTGGGAGTGAAAATGATCAGTTTCATAGTTTTTTTTCAGTATTCTGCCAGATAGCGATCTCAGAGATTATGTCATTAAAACGTTTTAAATTCGCGCTTCTTTTGATGTATTGCGCAGTTGCCATGCTACGGCGGCATAGCCATGGGAAATGAAACGCTGCATGGAATATGAAGGTGATGATGGAAACCACCAGTATACTGGGTGAAAAAGACCTACCGGTAAATGCACAGAAACAAGGAAAAACTTTCTCATTTTCCCACCTTCCCAAAGGTGCCGTGGCGTGGGATTGCTATTACGGTTAGTGGTAGTAATAAAATGCATAACATGCCCATGGCGCCGCACTGAAGTGAGTGTTCTGTGTGCCTGAGCTTGTTCGCATGATAAAATAATTATACCGAACGACAAAATAAAAACGAGTCTTTAAATCGACTTCATTTTTTCGGAATTAAAACCGCTCAAAAGTGGCGTCGCATGTTTCGCGAGGGGCATCGAATTGCTTCAATTGAAAAACTCCTTTGGGCCGGATGGTGTGTGGAATGCGCATTTGTGCGGGTGATAATCCAACGCACCTATTTAAGAGGGAATTGCTGTGTTGTTGTTGTTGTTGTTGTTGTATATCGTGTAACCATGGTAACTGGGCTTGTAACACGTTATTGTTTTTCTCTTCTCCTTAAAGTATCATCTATTTTGTCCAATAAAAGTCTATAATTATTTTCAACTGTGATTTTGTCCACTGATTTTCACAGTCCCAAATCTGACAGGATAAATGGAGTCCGACAAGCACGATGAGATAAAAGGTAGGTCTGACAATCGTCATTCGCCGAAACTCGCTAATCGCACCTGAGACTCGGAAGAACAAATTTCCGGTACAAGACGCACGTTCCTCATCAGCCCGGCTCGTCACCATATTCCAAGCCTAAAGCCTATTTACAGAAGGCCTTTTGGTAGGATTTTTCGAACCTCTTATGACACTCTGAGCATGGTGGGCCTAAATATCCTGGTTTTTTACGGATGGTTTCTCCGTCACTAGGAAGGTTTCGAAATCAAACGATAAACGCAAACTTTACGACGACGTTATTTTTCGTACTACACGTTAACCAGATTTAAGTTACATTGGCTTTTCGGTACAAAAATAACGTTGTCGTTAACGTTTACGTTTATCGTTCGATTTCGAAACCTCCCTATTATTCCTCAATCAAACCTCGGGCATCCAACGACCGACGCCTAGTTTATGCATCGCAGACCCATAGCATGATAGAGTCCGCCACTCCGTTATCCGACCCGGCCAGTGAATCAGTAGCCTTCTTTTGATGGCCAAGAAGAAGCTGATTAATTTGAATTGTGGAGAAATAAATTCGACAGGCAGAAAAAAGTGGTAAAACCAAATTCAGGAAGATCCATTACACCAGGCTTGCGTTGCCCATTTCCTGTGCAGCTGCAGACCGAATACTGCAGGATGAATGCAGACTGCCAACACTCTTTAGGCTCACTAAAAAAATATTTATGCTTTGCATCCCCGGCCGCCTGCTAAAAAGCTCCCGCACTCGATTTTTTTATTATCTATTTTCCTAAAACGTCTCTGTACCGCCCATAGACTTTACTACGCTCGGCACCTAGCGTTCAACAACATTACTAATCGTCGTCTGGAGTGTTTTGGAACAGAGAAAACACTTTTTTTCATGACTTAGAATTTCCGATTGTCGTCGGCGAGATCAACGCAGATTCTATGAATTCCATTGTGTTATGCAGATTGAGAGCGAAAGGTCAGGCTAATTATATTTCGACCAATGGGAGTATTTGTTACTGTTTACATTTATCTTATTTTCATATGTTTACATTTATCGATTGGAAAAAAAACAAAGCACGTTTTGTCTGCATTCACATAACAAAAGCGATGTTGTGTCCCTTTTGGGCGAGTAACTTCTTATGCGGTGGAAACAAATAGTCGCTGAGGTACAGGGAATCACGCACAAAAGGGTTACGACGCCGGTAATGATATAGATAGATAGAAACACGTGAAGTCCGGCAGGCCGCGCAGTCAACTGTGGGGTGACACCTATTGTCACCGAATAGAACTTGGCGTACTTGACCCAAACTGCGGGTTGGTGGTAAAATCCCAACACACCGACTATCTGCTAAATAAGTTAGAAATTTGGCCATCTCCCCGCTTTCACTTGATGACTAAGAGGTGGAAAATGACTGGGTGTGGATCCCCTCTCAAACCACCCCAATTTTAGTACATAATCCAATGAACACAGTACTATTGGCGTCTATTCATCTATCGACGGCCCAGTCTCGGGTTCAAATTCAGGTTTCGGTTTTATCATAAGCGGACCTCTGACCTGCATTTGCATACGGAAAATTTACACTCGGCAATTTCCGATTGTCGTCGGCGAGATCAACGCAGATTCTATGAATTCCCATTGTGTTATGCAGATTGAGAGTGAAAGGTCAGGCTAATTAAACATGTATTTCGACCAATGGGAGTATTTGTTATTGTTTACATTTATCGATTGGAAAAAACAGAGCAAGTTTTGTCTGCATTCACATAACAAAAGCGATGTTGTGTCCCTTTTTGGGCGAGTAACTCCTTATGAGGTGGAAACAAGTAGTCGCTGAGGTACAGGGAATCACGCACAAAAGACACTGCTCTGGTTGACGGGAGACATTTTGCAACACGTGAATTCGGGCAGGCCGCGCTGTCAACTGTGGGATGACACCTATTGTCACCGAATAGAACTTGGCACACTTAACCCAAACTGGTTGGTGGTAAAATCCCAACACACCGACTATATCTGCTAATAAGTTAGAAATTTGGCCATCTCTCCGCCTTCATTATTAAAACTAGGTGAAAATGACTGTTGCGTGTGGATCACCTCTCAAACCATCCCAATTTAGTACATACCCAATGAACACATGTACTATTGGCGTCTATTCATCTATCGACGGCCCAGTCTCGGGCTCGAATTCAGGTTTCGGTTTTATCATAAGCGGACCACTGACCTGAATTTGCATACGGAAAGTTTACACTCGGCAGTTTCCGATTGTCGTCGGCGAGATCAACGCAGATTCTATGAATTCCCATTGTGTTATGCAGATTGAGAGTGAAAGGTCAGGCCAATTATATTTCGACCAATGGGAGTATTTGTTATTGTTTACATTTATCGATTGGACAAAACAAAGCACGTTTTGTCTCCATTCACATAACAAAAGCGATGTTGTGTCCCTTTTGGGCGAGTAACTCCTTTATGAGGTGGAAACAAGTGGTCGCTGAGGTACAGGGAATCACGCACAAAAGACACTGCTCTGGTTGACGGGAGACATTTGCAACACGTGAAGTCGGGCAGGCCGCGCAGTCAACTGTGGGATGACACCAGTGTCACCGAATAGAACTTGGCCGACTTGACCCAAACCGGTTGGTGGTAAAATCCCAACACATCAACTTTATATCTCTGCTTATAAGTTAGAAATTTGGCCATCTCCCCGCCTTCATTATTAAAACTAGGTGGAAGGACTGTTAGGTGTGGATCCCCTCTCAAACCATCCCAATTTTAGTACATAACCCAATGAACACAGGTACTATTGTCGTCTATTCATCTATCGACGGCCCAGTCTCGGGCTCGAATTCAGATTTCGGTTTTATCATAAGCGGACCTCTGACCTGCATTTGCATACGGAAAATTTACACTCGGCAATTTCCGATTGTCGTCGGCGAGATCAGCACAGATTCTATGAATTCCCATTGTGTTATGCAGATTGAGGGTGAGAGGTCAGACTAATTACATTTCGACCAATGGGAGTATTTGTCATTGTTTACATTTGGCGATTGGAAAGAAAAGAGCACGTTATTTGTCACCATTCACATAACAAACGATTTTGTGTCCCCTTTTATATTGGGCGAGTAACTTCTTATGAAGTGGAAACAAGTCTTTGAGGTACATGTACGAGGAATTACAAGACACTGCTCTGGGGACGGGAGACAATGCAGCACGTGTGAAGTCGGACAGGCCGCACAGTATGGGATGACACGACATGTATATTGGGGAGGTTTCGAAATCAAACGATAAAGCAAAACTTTACGACAACGTTATTTTTCATACTCAGTGCATTTTCGGTACAAAAATAAAATTGTCGTTAACGTCTACGTACGTTTATCGTTTGATTTCGAAACCTCCCTAATGTCACCGAGTCTACATGTACATGTACTTGACCCAAAACTGGTTGGTGGTGAAACTCCCAACACACCGACAAAATCTGCTAATAAGTAAGAAATTTGGCCATCTCTCCGCCTTCATTGATGACTATAGAGGTGGAAAATGACTGTTGGTTATGGATCACCTCTCAAACCATCCCAATTCAGTACATAAGCCAATGAACATAGTATTGTCGTCTATTCATCTATCATCGACGGCCCAGTCTCGGGCTCGAATTCAGGTTTCGGTTTTATCATAAGCGGACCTCTGACCTGAATTTGCATACGGAAATTGCCGATTGTTCCCCAATTTTAGTACATAATCCAATGAACACAGTACTATTGGCGTCTATTCATCTATCGACGGCCCAGTCTCGGGTTCAAATTCAGGTTTCGTTTTATCATAAGCGGACCTCTGACCTGCATTTGCATACGGAAAATTTACACTCGGCAATTTCCGATTGTCGTCGGCGAGATCAACGCAGATTCTATGAATTCCCATTGTGTTATGCAGATTGAGAGTGAAAGGTCAGGCTAATTATACATGTATTTCGACCAATGGGAGTATTTGTTATTGTTTACATTTATCGATTGGAAAAAACAGAGCACGTTTTGTCTGCAATTCACATAACAAAAGCGATGTTGTGTCCCTTTTTGGGCGAGTAACTCCTTATGAGGTGGAAACAAGTAGTCGCTGAGGTACAGGGAATCACGCACAAAAGACACTGCTCTGGTTGACGGGAGACATTTTGCAACACGTGAATTCGGGCAGGCCGCGCAGTCAAGTGGGATGACACCTAGTGTCACCGAATAGAACTTGGCACACTTAACCCAAACTGGTTGGTGGTAAAATCCCAACACACCGACTATATCTGCTAATAAGTTAGAAATTTGGCCATCTCTCCGCCTTCATTATTAAAACTAGGTGGAAATGACTGTTGCGTGTGGATCACCTCTCAAACCATCCCAATTTAGTACATACCCAATGAACACATGTACTATTGGCGTCTATATCTATCGACGGCCCAGTCTCGGGCTCGAATTCAGGTTTCGGTTTTATCATAAGCGGACCTCTGACCTGAATTTGCATACGGAAAGTTTACACTCGGCAGTTTCCGATTGTCGTCGGCGAGATCAACGCAGATTCTATGAATTCCCATTGTGTTATGCAGATTGAGAGTGAAAGGTCAGGCTAATTATATTTCGACCAATGGGAGTATTTGTTATTGTTTACATTTATCGATTGGAAAAAACAAAGCACGTTTTGTCTCCATTCACATAACAAAAGCGATGTTGTGTCCCTTTTGGGCGAGTAACTCCTTATGAGGTGGAAACAAGTAGTCGCTGAGGTACAGGGAATCACGCACAAAAGACACTGCTCTGGTTGACGGGAGACATTTGCAACACGTGAAGTCGGGCAGGCCGCGCAGTCAACTGTGGGATGACACCTAGTGTCACCGAATAGAACTTGGCCGATTGACCCAAACCGGTTGGTGGTAAAATCCCAACACATCAACTTTATATAATCTGCTAATAAGTTAGAAATTTGGCCATCTCTCCGCCTTCATTATTAAAACTAGGTGGAAGGACTGTTAGGTGTGGATCCCCTCTCAAACCATCCCAATTTTAGTACATAACCCAATGAACACAGGTACTATTGTCGTCTATTCATCTATCGACGGCCCAGTCTCGGGCTCGAATTCAGATTTCGGTTTTATCATAAGCGGACCTCTGACCTGCATTTGCATACGGAATATTTACACTCGGCAATTTCCGATTGTCGTCGGCGAGATCAGCACAGATTCTATGAATTCCCATTGTGTTATGCAGATTGAGGGTGAGAGGTCAGACTAATTACATTTCGACCAATGGGAGTATTTGTCATTGTTTACATTTGGCGATTGGAAAAAAAAGAGCACGTTATTTGTCACCATTCACATAACAAACGATTTTGTGTCCCCTTTTATATTGGGCGAGTAAACTTCTTATGAAGTGGAAACAAGTCTTTGAGGTACATGTACGAGGAATTACAAAAGACACTGCTCTGGGGACGGGAGACAATGCAGCACGTGTGAAGTCGAACAGGCCGCACAGTATGGGATGACACCTACATGTATATTGGGGAGGTTTCGAAATCAAACGATAAAGCAAAACTTTACGACAACGTTATTTTTCATACTACACATTAACCAGGTTTTGCAGTGCATTTTCGGTACAAAAATAAAATTGTCGTTAATGTCTATGTACGTTTATCGTTTGATTTCGAAACCTCCCTACTGTCACCGAGTCTACATGTACATGTACGTACTTGACACAAAACTGGTTGGTGGTGAAACTCCCAACACACCGACAAAATCTGCTAATAAGTAAGAAATTTGGCCATATCTCCGCCTTCATTGATGACTATAGGTGGAAAATGACTGTTGGTTATGGATCACCTCTCAAACCATCCCAATTCAGTACATAAGCCAATGAACATGGTATTGTCGTCTATTCATCTATCGACGGCCCAGTCTCGGGCTCGAATTCAGGTTTCGGTTTTATCATAAGCGGACCTCTGACCTGTATTTGCATACGGAAATTGCCGATTGTCGTCGGCGAGATCAACGCAGATTCTATGAATTCCCATTGTGTTATGCAAATTAAGAGTGAGAAAGGTCAGACTATGAAGTCACCTTGTGAACCCTGTCGCCGCCAGGCTTGTTTCATTTTAGGTTGCCTTTTTATGTTGGCCCTTTGTCGTCGGTGAATTTGGCATCCTTCGCGGGGTATGTAATGCCCCGTCCCAGAGTANGTTTGTTGCGAACATCATCGCGGCCTCGGCGTGATTCGCCTCAAAATTAGTAGATTGCGCATGCGCAGTATTCCTGAAGTCGCCAGGCCTTTCCAGTGGTGTTGTAGGAACGTAAACCCACTGGGGACAAGTTTGCTGCACTATAACGACAAGCATGGACCACCATTTTGTATTGAATTAGTCGGAATTCCGCCTAATTCGTTTTCCACATCTGCGCACATTTCTGCGCAGGTTCTATGCGTGGAGACGCTTTTTATGGGTGGAGAGTGGAAATGTCATGAATTTGTTCTAAATATAGCCTGGAACACGTGTATTTTGACGGTTGAACTGCATGAACTGACTACTGACGTGACAGCAGCATGGATTAATTATGTTTGACTCACTGGGGTTGGAAACTGGTAGGTTTACGAGGGAGGAGGCGTGAGTTTTTTCACGGTAGGCCTATGTTGTATGTAGGCACACTGGGAGTCCTTTGTTTTTTCGTCTCGTTTTTGTGAGGGCAGATAGGCCTAAACTCTGCATGCAATGCACACAGCAGCAGCAGCAGTGCACAAGTGTGCCGTTGTGGTAGGCCTTGCTTGCATCCATCACATGCCTCCCCCACTCTGGTGGGTAGTCCTCCTGCTGGAGTGCGAGTGGGTCTAGATCATGAGGTAAACTCCAAGAAAATTTCGGCGGAACAAAGCAGGGTTTATTGAAAGCTGGACATAGTACTGGGAAATACCCCGAGGAGTGCTAAAAATAGAATGTACTACGTCATCAATATCGTTCAAAATGGCGCCCCGCTCCTGTCTTTATATTTTCAGCCATCTATAAAGACAGGGTACCAGTCCGCCGTTATTCTTGTGATACAGTGCATTGTGGGTAATGCTGTAGCAGGTCACGTGACATAAGATGGCTGCTTCCATTGATGGATAAAATTTCACCTCACAACCTTCCAAAATGTCTGAATCTGGCAATGAATCGATCAGTGGAAGTGATCTGAGACAGCTTACTGGACAGCATCAACTTATTGGAGTTGAATATCAGGCTGAAAACTAAGCAGGAATTGTGTATCCGTATGGTAGACGAGGTCGAGAAATCCCAACTGACATTATGTGGTCGTCGCCATGATGAGGTCACATGATCACTTCTCTTGCCCAATCAGCAGCCGGATTGTGGTTTTCGAATGGGAGGAATCGGCGGATGGGAATGAATGACTAGCTCTGTCCCTGATTAGCCAATCAGCATCCAGACCAGGATCTTGGTCTGCTCGTAACAGAAAAAGTGGCGTTATGACCCAGACGCTTGTTCGATCCCCAGATTCGAAACAGCGGCTTGGTGACCGAGACTAGTCACTGGGTTGATTCTGATGACGTCACACAGGCCTGTGGTCGTCTATCGCATCTTGAGAACGAAGAAGGACCAATTGGCATCCGTGCCAGCAGGCGACGTGGGCGAAATTTCACAAAAATATCGCCTAAATTCGCCAGTATGGAACCCCAAGGCGATGTCATAGCGCCTTGAAAACATCTCTCCCAGTTTCGCCCCCAAATATCTGATATTCAAGTCGCCTAGATCGTAATAAATTCGCCTTCTCGGCAAAACAAAATTGTGAATGATGTACCGGTAGCCTATTATACCATGTATACTTGCGTGCACAGGCGATGTATTGCGTGTGAATGTATTTTGTACACAGATGGTTGTGTGTACTGTGCACATTGTGTACAAACGTTTGATTTATGTCGTTTAGTGCATAGTGTCGATGAAACTACATGCAGATATGCGGTGTTAGCAACCAAACTTTCCTCCAATGAACCTTTTATGTTTGGATGGGCATTTGTGGTATGGTAAAAGCTAAGATTACATTGCATTCTGCCAGCATATTTAATGTAAGCTTACATCCTGGACATCTGTTCTGTTGGGGGTTGGTCACGTGATAGAATCTTGCTCTCTGATTGGTTCATTCGTTTTTGCTATTTTTAGCATGTTTAGTGTAAAACCATGTGGTGACATGTCAACAGCTGATTATCAGGAAAGTGTAGTCTCCCTTCTGATTCTACAGCAGGCAACTCAATTTCTCCCAGTCTGCAAATTCTGGCAGAGTGACCATGAACTTTCACTCGAAGGCCTATGTGGTATTAACCCCATTCCACCCCAGTGATCTAATGCCAAGGATTGTTTCGTGCTATATTAACCCCTTAGTACTGGTATTTCCCAATCACATGAACCAAGGGTGGTCTAATAAAGTACATGTACATGTATCTGACATTATCTCGATTCACCAAGGATTGTAGGCCAATCATGCAAGAATAAAGTTTAACCCCTTCCCACTGCCCAAGGGCAAGGGATCTACATGTACCAAGGATTTTATGGCATTATGCTATATTAACCCCTTCCCAACAGTCTTTTCTGTACCCCAGTAGCTTTTCTGTAACTTCTTACTGGAAAGTGCCTGAGGAAGACCCCGGTTGGGGTTGAAAATTTGCAAAATTTTGGAGACGACTGTCCCACTAGACCTTCCCAACCAAGGGCGGTCTTAATAAATTATCTGACATGTATCTCGATTCACCAAGGATTTTAGGCCTGACATGTAGAATATTGAAGTTAATATTATTAAATAACCTCTTCGCACTCTATTCACTATATTTCAG